>JAWWEV010000576.1:0-10010 GCA_035583235.1 Hafferia zeledoni | reverse complement strand
TCCTCCCCAGTTGCCACCTACCCAGGTTCCTGCCCAATAGATAGTGGTGGATTTGCATGCTCCACCCTATCTCCTCCTCTGTTCCAGAGAGTTCTCCCCCAGAGGGTATAAAAAGCCCTCCATTTTGTGAATAAATTGGATTGGCTCCTGCTTCTCAAGTGTTCACTTCGTCTCTGCGTCCTCTTTGTGGGCTGCGGAGTGGGTGAACCTAACTTGAGGCTGCTGCAGCGTTGATCCACCACTGCTCAGCAGACAGCACATGAACCCCCGCCGCTGGTCTGGTCCCTATCCCACAGACCAAGACTGCGGCAGAAGACTTTGTATTCATAGTTGACTCTGGAGTCCTGAGGTCTTGTTTATGTAGGTTGCCTAGGGATGTTAAGAGTTCAGGGGAGAAAATGTTGGTAACGGGGGCAAAAGGGGAGAGTTTTGAGGTTGATATTGTTCAGGAGTTAAGGGTAGAGGGGAATAGGAGAGTAGTATTTGGAGACTTTTTGTTGATCTCAATGCTGGGCTACATTTATTAGGGTGAGATCTAATGGGAAAACTGAATGTCAGGATAGTGCCTTACATGGAAGGAATGGAAGTAAAATTGTTTGTCCTCAGGGAGGGATTGGATATTGATCCAAGTGTGTGGGCAGAGAACGGAAAGAGAGAAAGGCTGGCAATAAACCCCATCACCATTATGTTGTTGTCTGATAGACCAGTGCAGGTAAGGCAATACCCGATATCCCTAGAAGGAAGATGAGGATTAGAGCCAATAGTAATTAGGCTGTTGTGGGATGGACTAATAGAACCCTGTATGTCTCAGTATAATACACCAATTCTTCCAGTGAGGAAGGAAGATGGGACCTACAGGTTGGTTCAAGACCTAAGAGGGATTAACAGAATTGTTACAGTGCAGCATTCGGTGATTCCCAATCCTTATACTATCCTTGGTAGGGTGCCTGGCGACAGTAATTGGTTCTCGGTGATTGATCTTAAGGATGCATTTTGAACCTGCCCATTAGAAAGATTCCTCAGATTCTTGCTGCTGGTTCAAGTTGTGAAAGAAAGTCTTATTATGCTGAAAGGATGATCTGAGAAGGGAGTAAAGAAGGTCTGAGTGGGGTAAGACAAGACTGATTTCTGGGAGCTAGAGAGAGGAGCAACAGAAAGAATTGGAAGGGAAGAGAGAAATGGAGAGAAGGAGGTATACAGAGGTTGATGATATCATTATGAGGGTCAAAGGTTGGTAAAGCTAGAAAAGGGTACATTGATGCAGCAGGAAGGGCAACTGTCATCCCAAATCAATTAGGGTGAAGCTATGAACAACCACAGAGTGAGTAAAGCCTTTTGTAAGGCTGCTGTGCTCTAGCTGTCGTTTGCACTAATTCTACTGAGACATTCTCAGGTAAAAGAAATGTAACAGCTCTGTAGAAGCAATAACGAGAGAGGCTGCCATTTGTTGGAAGTGTCCCTTATTGAGCAGGTGGGAAAGGGCAGGAACATTAACGAACAGCTGGTGAACTTGTTGCCTCTGCTATGTGATGTTACAGCAAAACTGGTGAACTGCACCTTCGTTCATGGGAGGTTACATCAGTCAGATCCCTCAAACATCTTTCCTTCACAACTCCTTGTATATTGCAATTGCCATACTTTGAGTTCAGACTCTCAGGGACCCTGAGTTGTGTTTGATTTTCAGTTTACCAGTACAGCTGTGTCAGGAACTACTGGAGATCGCAGATCTCACTGTAGTTTACATCTTTTATAAAGACCCTTAGTGTGTTAATAATGTTGCATTATCTATGAGTATGTTTACAGGCCCTTATGTGTGTTGATAATCTGTGTTGTTAATGTAGCACGTTCTAAATCCTGTCCCTGTGTTGACAAACCAGAATGCCTGAAAGTGTGTTAATCCTGAAGTGTGTATGTGAGAAGTGTGAATTTTGGGTTCAGATGAATTTGACAATGTGTGATTTGTATTATTTGTAGATCAAAAGACTATTCTTAATTATTTCTTCCTCCATGTTCATTACTTTTGTTTCTAAGATCAGGATAGTAACTGTTTTCCTCCTTTGTTTGTGATTTGTATTTAATGCCAGTTACTTCAGTGTGTGGATTGCAAGAAAAACCGAGTTTAACACTGTGCTGTGATATGTGACAGAGGGAATATGGGATTCTTAAAACTGTAGTTCTGCTTCCCTAAAAAAGTGACTGACTAAGTGGCTGGTGTAAAATGAGCATAACTAGAATGAGTAAGAACCTAAACTTGAGTTTTCCAGTATGGATACCAGAAACAAACAAGCTCAGTTTCCAGCTTGGTCTTGGAGGAGGGAGTTACACTCGGCAAAGTAAAGTACCCACGGTGTGAAGTACCTTGCACACAGAGGGTGCACCCTTCTATTGATGAGTATCTGAAATTAAGCATCTCTGAGCGGTCTGTCAATTCAGGCTCCTGTCAATCAGCCAGGTATGCGCTGGAACCCATGTGGGTTCTCCCCCATTCCAGCCGGTAGCCGTTAGGAGAAACTGCACAGAAAAACATGTGCTTGCACAGACAGCCCAAAACCTAGGGAGTACACTACCCCTGTGTTGCTTTTCTCCAGCAGGAGTAATGAAGGGGATCTGCCTCGATCTAATGTTAGTATATTTGATGCTCAACATAAGCTCTGTTGTAGACACTCAAGAACAAGAAAACAGCTTCTGAGAAGAGACAGAGGGAGGTACTGAACTGGAACACAAAAAAGAAGATTTCCATGACCATGGCTATGGGGTCTGTAATTGACCAGTAGACAAATTAATGGAGCAACACAATCCTGAGAAATCATTGGTAGCCCGTTCTTGAGATGCAGTTAACAAGAAAAATAAAATGAAAGTAGGTAGGTGGAGGGATCTGGGAAGTGTGACAGAGGCTCGTTGTATGAAAGTGTGTGGGAGAACACCTAGACTTCATTAAGTGGCAAGAGTAGTATCAAGACTGGATCAATGCAGATGTGGACATTACAAACCCCAATAATCCTAATATTGCTCTTTTGCACAAGATCTACAGGGACATGGACTCAAAGGCCCCTTATAGGGACACTTCAGCAGTATAATAAAGACTGCGTCACAAACATGCCTTCCCCATTGTATTTTTCCCTTAGTCATTCCCTACCCAGGTTTCTTCTTCCCATGTTCCCCTAGGGTGCCTTTCCCACCACTCTTTCTCATTGGTTGAAGTTCTGTATCCCCATTGGTCTTTATCCCTGTTCTCTGATTGGTTGTCATCCCAGTTCTATTATTGGTTGTTGTGAAGTTCCACCTCTACTCCCCATTGGTCCGTTTCTCAATCCTTCTCTTGACCAATGGAAAGCTTGGCTCTGCCCATTGTTCCAGAACCTTCCCTGCCTGAGCCCATAAAGTTTGCTTCTTCTGTTACCACCAAGCCTGGTGTCTGGACCTCTCTTCGGGGTGCAGTGAGGGATTGGTGCAGAGGGAGCCTTCCTTGGCTTTGAGGGGCTAGAACTGATGTGCTAAGAGCTGATTAATCATGCAGAACTGAGCCCCTCAGAGCTGAATCCTTCACCAATATTTGGTGGACAATCATCCACCATTAAAAGTGTGCCGCATCGGACTGCGATTTCTCTTATATTTAATCACCATTTTGTTTGCCCAGTTGCAAATACAGCACAAGAAAATAGCCAGTTACCCTACCTGATGAATCAGCAAGACTGCATGAACTAGGATTTTGAAAGTGCAAAGATCAGCCCAGAGAGAGAAGAGCAAGCAGCAAAGGCAGACAGAAACCTTTGGACTTGTGACGAATCCAGTGTCAAGAAAAGAAAAGGAAGGACTGTGAGAACATAGATTGGGGATTCATCACAAGTCAGTGGTGTGAATGGTTAAATATCTAGGATAGTTTGTGCTTTACACAGTTTTTCCAGTTCCTTTACACAGTTGTATGTTTTAACAAAATTAAGATAATGGTATAAGGGGGACAAGGGCGGGGAGGGGAGACAAGGCAGGGGGGGAGGTGTTGAGTGGGGAGTGTCCCTTAGCTAAGCAAGAAGGCAGGAAGGCTGTAAGGTGGCAGCTTCAATCAGGAGCTGCTACTAGGGACCAAGCGGCCAGGGATAGGGGTTGTTAGGGCATTGGGACCACTAATCCAGAGTTATGCCACAATAAAGCATTGCTCAAGTAAGGAACAGCCATCCCATAATGCTAACACCATGTATAGATGGTCAATGGCTGTGGGCCAAGACCCCTACCAACATCCAACCCATGAGGTAGACCACCAAATAAGGCCATGGGGACTGGGTGAGGACTAGGGGTATAAAAGTTCCTGGGCTACTCTGTAGCATGCACACCTGCTGCTGCAGCTGTACCCCAGCGAGTTCCCCAAAGAACTCTGTTTTAAATACTTTCCTATTTTCCTTCAATTTTTTAGTCCGTTTTTTAAATTTTGGATCTGAGATTTTTCTCACACTCCCTTTCCCTTGGGGGAGAAGGGTTGGGTGAAGAAGTGATTCAAAGTAGGACTGCAGAGGACTTGAGGGTGAAGGTGAAGGTTGATGAAAAATTCAACATGAGCCAGCAATGTGTGCTCATATCCCAGAAAACCAGTGAAATCCTGGGCTGCATCAAAAGCAGTCTGGGCCAGCAAATCAAAGGAGGTGATTCTGTCACTCTGCTCTGATCTCATAATACCCCACCTGGAGTGCTGCATCCAGCTCTTATGACCCCAACATAAGAAAGACATGAAACTATTGGAGCAAGTCCAGAGGACAGACAGAAGCTGGTAAGAAGACTGGAGCACCTCTACTATAAAGACTGATAAAGTTGGGACTGCTCAGCCTGGAGAAGGCTGCTTGGAAACCTCATAGCAACCTTCTGATATCTGAAGGGGGCCTACAGGGAAGCAGGAGAGGCGATCTTCATCAGGAACTGTAGTGATAGTACAAAGGAGAATGGGTACAAACAGAGAGCGAAAATTTAAGCTAGGTATTAGGAAGGAAGTCTCCACTGTGAGGATAGTGAGATACTGGAATAGGTTGCTAGGGAAGTTGTGCATGCCACAGTCTTGGCAGTGTTCAAGGCCAGGTCAGATAAGGTCTTGAGCAGTCTGGGTTGTTGGGAGTTGTCCCTACCCCTGGCAGGGGGGCTTGGGTCTAGATGGTCTTTAAGGTCCCTTCCAACCCTTAACATTCTATGAGTCTACAATTCTATAACCCAGGCTGGAAGGCAGATAGGGGGACAACTGAGACCTGAGCTAACCAGCTTCTGTCAAAAAAAAAAAAAAGATAACTATTAAATAGTAATACAATAGGAGTTAAATATTGTCAATTATGTTGTTTATCTACCTTTCTTCTGTTGATAAAACATTGTTAATAAAGTCAACAAAGTCATGTTTGCAAATGAAAAAAATTAGAATGCTGAGGAACAGAAAATTTAATTTTAACTTTTCCAATCTTCTGAATGGGCATGTGTGTGTTCACTAGGATTTGAACTCAGCCCTTGTTACCAGTCAAGTCTCAACAGAATAGTCATAAAAGATAGTGAAGTTTATTAGGCCTTTCCCCTTCCAAGGCCTAATAATAGCAGCTTCAGATCCTTTTTAACACCCAGGCTATGATGAATCCTGTCAAAACAATTCACACGTCTCCTTCTTGTGGTTTCCTTAGTAAAAAAACACAATAAAAATTCTGTTCATACTCAGTTTTGACCACTTGCCTAAAGTTATTTCAATAAATTGCCAACAAACAGGATGCAGTATCATACTGAAATATCAGTTCACTTGAGACCAGCCAAAAGTGACCAACAAAAGGCCAAAAAAAATAGCCACAGAAACTATGTGTAACAGGGCTGGGTAGGGTGCTAAATACACAGTATGAATGAACTTTGGGTGAAGAGGTGTTTGGCTAGGGGAATTACTCAGAATCAAGCTACCACTGTCTTCAGGGAGTATTATTCAAGTGTATCCTGTCAGGTGTCTTAGTACTTTCTCTTTCAGTAAGAAAACCAATCCTCTCCTAGCAGTGTACTTGCAATATGTTGTACGTGTTCGGGGATTGGGGCGGGGGGGGGGGGGAGACCAGTTTCGTAGTGAAAGTACTAGAGAAGACACCAGCATTACCCTCAGCCCTCTTACTGTGCTTGAGGAACCTCACTTGGATTTCAGGATTCCCTCTGAGCCCCAGCAATGCTTGCCCTGCATGAAAGCTGCAGTTTGCAAGCTGAGAAGCCCCATTATTTAGTGGGGGAACTAAAAAGTAGGAGTTACCTACATAAACCATAGAGCAGTGAGTAGTGCAGCCCTGTGCCAGGACCAAGAGGCCAGTCAAATGGTTGTGTTCACTCCAAGATGTTTCTCTCTCCCCCATGTGGTTATGATACTCCCTTTTCCTATTTTACACTGCTTGGATGTTCGGGGAGTACAGCCCAGGGTAGTACTGTAAAGTACAGCAACCATTCTGCCCCTAATACCCCTTGTTGCCATTCTTCCAGTGCCAAATACCTCTTAACACAGAAGGAAAGCTCTCAGCTATCACTCCCAACTTCAAAGTTTGAGAACAAAATGACACTTTATTGAAGCGGCTGCTGCCTTAGACTGAGTAGGGCAAGAACTTGCTGGGAAAAGGGGTGGAGCTGGGGCAGAGATAGGGTGGAACATGCAAAACAAGGGGTTGGATTTACCATATAGGGAAAACTACTGCAATGCAGCAAAACCTAACCAATCATAGGGAAGGGTTCAGGGCCATGGAGAACCGGGGACTTTTCCAGAAACCACAACTGGTGGAACAACATAAAACTCATCAAACATTATGCAAACTTGTGAATAGAACAGTAAAACAGTCCATAACAATGAAACAGTCTATTCATTTTTAGTTGTCAGTTCTCTCATCTTCCAGGGTCCATGGTCTGATGTCATCTTTCCATTCTTCATGTTCCTGCACTCCCACATTAATTCAATAGTTATTCAATACACCGCCAGAGGCTGGTCTAAGTGAAACTGGTCTTTGAGGAGCACATGGCAATGCTAGATTTACAGAAGGCTGAGCTGTGGAATAAGCCAGCTCTGCTAGTTTTCCGCATGTATGCATCTTGTTAAATGTTGGATCATGCTGAAGCATGCAGGAAGCAGAAGCATCATCTTCCAGAGCAGCTTCTGACTGTGTTCCCTGTTCTCATTTTGGCTTACTCCAAGATGAGTGGAAAAAAATGTTAAAACAGGCAGCTCTGTATTTTCTCTTATTTGTGACTCCAGCTGTTCTCTAATACCCATATAGGTCTCATCATTATTTAGTAAAGTAAGCAATGCTGTGTTTTGTGTTTCCTGGTTTGCAGTGTCAGTTTCTAGAGGGTGCTTCACTGACATTGTCCTGCATTTATACTATTTTGTACAGGAGGGTGTAAATGGAAGTCCATCTGATCATCCACCTGTGTGAAGACTTCCTGAAAATACACTCTTTACAAGGGAAGAACTTCTCAAAGCCTTAACTGCCAATCCCCTGGAAAATTAAGGAAGCTGGGACTTTCAGAGTGATGCTGTACTTTGTCTAGCTGCTTGCTGGTCACTGTGGTACCATAGCTAGTGTTGTAGAAAATGCTAAAATGCCTAAATAAAAAAAAAGTCTAGTTTAAACCACAGCTTTCTCACTGAAAACACTTTCCCCTAACATATATCCAAAGGTGATACATTAGTTCAGTCTGTAGAGCCATCCAAACTCTGAATCCCTTCTAATACTGCCAAGAGTTAATGAAGCCCACAACAAAAAGGAATCTTATCATCCAGTATATGAAAGCCATTGAGTAGTAAGTAAGAAGAGTAGAAATTTTAGTCCTTATCAAGGTGCAACAGAACTGACCTTATATTGCCAAATATATGCTTGCCATATTAAAACAAAATCTCTCTCAGGAAAACTCTCTGGTGCTTAGAATTGGAGTGTGAGACCTCATTTCACCACAGTTTGCCTTATATCTCTGGACTAGAAGCATTCTCTTTTTGCTTTCTTCAGTTCACTGCATGTGAAACAAGAGGAACAGCTTCCTTTTTGCCACAAAGGTATTGCAGATGTGAGTATGTTTCTGAGGCATTCCTACAGCAATAGGACTGTGAAATTAAGTGTTTCAACAGTTTGTGGTGTGAAATATTTTTTAATTTGTCTTTATAAGTAATTTGTTTTTAACTGACTTGCAAGCTTTTTAAAAGCAGCTTTACAAATTAAAAAACTGATTTGATATATTCATTCAGCCTTTGATAGGAAAAAATAAGTTATTTCTACAGTGTTCATGCACCACTTGAAGAACATTCCAGATAGTTCTGTGATCAAGAAGAGCTGTGTGATCAAGAGTGACTGCAGGTTGATCTTTTCCTGATCAATTGTTATCTTCTGCTGGGCATTGAATACAAAAACTTTGTCTTCCTCAAAATTCTAGTGCTGGAGCTAAGGAAAAACAATTGTGTTCCTTTTGCACCCCATCACCTTTGTGACATTTCAGGGAGCCAGATGCAGCAGCCTCAGCTTGCTCTGGGGAAACATCCGTAGGTAGATTTAGAGATCTATGTCAGATGTGTTACCATGACAAGCACAAGCACAAAGCAGGCACTGAGCCCCCAGTTTGCCCTTAATTGGACTAACATACAGGCAACCAGGAAGGTGAGAGACTGGCAGTCACGGATATGCTACAGAAGGAACTTTCTCTCTTATTTCTAAGTGCAAAGTTTTTAATGTGCAGACATACTTGAGAGAAAAATTTATGACAGCACTGCTGTTCTCTTTTGCAATGGATAAAATGGCAAACAGTGAATCTTTCAGCCTTTTACCTTCATGCCTTTCAGCCTGCTAGCAACCTGTCACAAAAATATATAGAAAAAATAATTTGAACACTGAGGAATTTAATAAAACAAGAGATTAAGTAATCAACTATAATTGAGCTGAAATCAACAATGCTCCGCCAACTATAACTATTGAGATGATTGGTTGTTTATTTTGACTTTTTGACTCCTTTAAGGACTGGTTCTTACGGTATTAAACACACTGACGAGGGCCCAAAAGCATCTTACCTTCATGTGCTGCGCTGCCTCCACTCCCCTGCTGCCTACAAGGGACATTATTAGTCTCTCTTAGCTGTGTTCTGTGCAACACAGGTACCACAGTCTTTACCAGGGAACTGCTGTAGTGTTTGCCCAGCTTTGCTGTCTACAGTGGTGATGGTAAACACTTAGATTTTACAGCAGAAATAACTTTGACAGAGACCAGAATGTTTCATCATTTCTGATGCAGCCATGATCATTCTCCCAGACAGGAAATCTTCTGAGCAATTTCTTGATAAAATCATTAGTTCACTTTATTAATGTAAATCTATTCTGAAAGCCCATGCTATCCAGGCTGTGTAGTACATCCCCAGAATCCAAGATGGTGCTGTGTCCTCTAGGGTTGCTGTGCATGGACTGACAACAGACAGATCTTTGGGAGTTACTCAGTCAAAAGCCTTGGCTGCTGAGGTCTGACAGTAAAGAAAGCAGCAGTCATTCAGATAGGGTCAAATGAGGAGCTGGTGAACCATTTGAGCTTTAGAAAACTGAAAGCCATTTACGGAATATAACAAAATTTAGGTTGAAAAAGACATAAAATGTCATTGCGTCAAAGCTTTGACTGACCTCCACTTGTCAACTAGAGCATAGAAATAAGTACCCCTCATTCAAAATGTCACCAGTATTCTTCACAAAACATCTTATGGTGTCCTAAGGGCCCAATTCACACAGCCTGCACCATGTTCCTGTCACAAGCTACTTTCAAACCCACCTTGCATGCAGTGTGACCTATTAGGTATGAAATGGCTCTGATGTACATCAATATCTTTATATTCTGGATTTTTCCTCTTACTATCCAGCCTCCTCCTGTGCCTCTCTAGATATTGAGTAATTGGGAGTACTTAGACACCAAACCACTCTGAATTCAGAAAAAAATACCAATTGTCATTCCAGTTTCCTTCCCTTTCCCTTCCCTTTCCCTTCCCTTCCCTTCCCTTCCCTTCCCTTCCCTTCC
>JAWWEV010000575.1:0-10012 GCA_035583235.1 Hafferia zeledoni | reverse complement strand
CGTGAGTTTTTGGAAGTAGTTTTCACTGGAACCCAGAAGGGACTCCCATCGCTGTGGCCTCCCAAGGGCAGCACTGCCCCCCACTGTCCACAAATAGAACTGCACCAAAAGAGGGAGAAAGAGGACTCAATTGGTTGGAAAATTTTGGTTATGGTGTTGCTGTTGATTCTCTTCTGGTTTGGGTTATATATATATATTTGTAGTTAAGAACTGTTATTCTTTTTCTATACATTTTCTGATTACAGTCTCTTAATTTCAAAGGTAGTTGTGGAGGTTTTCAGGAGGAGGCCGCCTTTTTCTGGTCCAGATAGACATCTTAAGTTTCTTTTAAAGTAAAACACTGTTTAAAAAAATATTAAAAACACATTTCCAATTTTAACCTTATCATATTTCCCTCTATCCTTTTTTCTTGTTATTATATATGACTCATGTTTTCATTATTATCATATCTCAAACAAAAATCAATTGAATATTTGTTCATTTCATTTACATAGTTAAGTCAGTGTTAAACTAGCATAGACAGTTTTCTTAGCATTTAGCTTTTCCTGAAAGCTGACATCTTTCCAACAGCAGATTACATTATATTCATTCCTGAGTCTTAAGAATCTTAGGCACTTTTATTTATTAAACACTAGGAAAACTTAAAGTTACTAAGTTTGCAAAGCTTAATAACCCAAAGAAATAATAATACAGTATTAATCTTATTGTGTTATGCAGATGCACTGAAACAGCCTTCTGTATTACATTAGAGTTGCATTATAAATAAATACTCTGTTAGTACATGGAATACATGAAGCTTACAGAGTAGACAACTGTATCCTCTATCAGTGTGTTTCTACAACATTCTAAACTTTCTCTGAGTACAAAATTATTGTTTATTAACTTCCATGTGGTATTCATTGCAGCAATATTTGTTAAGATGTGATGCAGCAACCCAACTACACATAGAGATTCATGTGACTTTGGTCAAAAATATATTTAAAATCACATGCCTCCATCTTCTTAGTAGAGAGCCTTGGTAAAGTAGAACCAGTGCATGTGTATGACCAGCCATATACCCAAACAGCTTTAGGGACAAGGTAAGGATGTTGTAGGCAGAAACACAGTTTTCTGAGATCTTTTAGAAAGCAGAATCCCTCAACTGAAGTAGCATAAGTAATATCTGTTGCATTAGAAAATGAAGGATAAGAAAAGATTTCTAAAGAATGCTCTTATATTCCTATGATATTTCATTCTATCACAAAAAGTTGTGTTTTTGTATCAGTGACATATTAAATTTAACATGGTAATATTAATAGTAATAGTAGCCAGTAGCTTCCCCCAACACTGATTTATGTAGCACCATTATATGATGAAGAATATAATAATTATTTATGTCATATTATCATTAATAAAACACAGGTTGAGAACAAAGACACTGAGATAATATGGTTAAAAAGAGCCACTAATTTTATGTGCCAAATTTCACATAACCTAGACCTGATTTTTAGGTAACATAATTGTATATTACATTTTGTATATTCAAAGCACAGCTCTACCTAGCTTATGCTGCAGTTTTGAGTCCTTAGTTGTTTTGGAAATCAAACCATAGAGAATAAAGTCAGTCACCCAGAAAATGAAGAATACATAATCATTGTCCACCTGTGAAAATGTGCTTTAAGTGACTGATCCACATTTACATGGGAAAGGGGAAGTGGATACCTGAATCCAGATAATTTCTCTGGGCATTTCTTAGCTGCCTTCTCCATGACTCTGTTCCTTTTTGTTCCTGCAGGTCTCTGCTTCACTTTCTTAATGCCCTCCAATCTTTGGAACAATTGAAGCAGGAGTCCTGCAGAGAGCAATGTCCCTTACATGACCAGGTTTAGGATCTGTGGTAAAGGCTTATCTGCACACTCAGGGGAGCACTGAGAGAAAATCACAGGCTGTGGGGAAAAACCACAGAAATTATACCTCACCTAGCAGCTCCCAGTCACACCACAAAAGAGCTATTAGCCCATCAAAGGCACATCTCCATAAGAGCAGAGGAGAGCAGGGGTACAACGACAGGCAAGAAGCCAAATTTAATATTTGAGGAAGGAAAACCCTAACCAGGCCCTCTCATTAACCCTATTCCTGAGGCACGAAACTCATCAATAGAACCAGCTCTCCTCATCACGTTTCAGACTAAGAGGATTTTCTGCCTAAAGATGTAGGGAAAACTATGTCCTGCAGGGGAAGAGTACTTTTTGATTCCAAGGAATTTTTCATGAGATATTTAGAGGAGAAATCACAGATGGGAAAGAGAAATGATTTTTGTGATTTGGGGAGAAATAAGTGTGGGAAATAGAAGGATAAGGGAATAAAAGTGTCCATTCTCAAGTAAACAGAGGCTGGTTAGTATGCTGGTCTCAGTGAGATTGGCAAATCAATGGGTTAAAGATAGTTGTATTTGCCTTTTCAGATATTGGGCAAAACACTGCCAACCGGATGAGGGAGAGGATTGTCCTGCTCTGCTTTTCACTGGTATGGCCTCACTTTGAATGTTGTGTGCAGTTTCAGGCACCACAATATAAGAAAAATATTAAGGTATTGAAGAGTGTCCAAAGGAGGGCAACAAAGATGGTGAAGGGCCTTGAGGGGAAGGCGTATGAGGAGCAGATGAGATCACTTGGTTTGTCCAGCCTGGAGAAGAGGAGACTGCAGGGAGACCTCATTGCAGTTACAATTTCCTTGTGAGGGGAAGAGGAGGGGCAGGCACTTATGTCTTCTCTGTGGTGACCAGTGAGAGGACCTGAGGGAATGGCTTGAGGTTGTGTCAGGGGAGATTTAGTTTGGATATTAGAATATGGTCCTCCGCCCAGAGGGTGGATTGGGCACTGGAACAGGCTCCTCAGGGAAGTGGTCACAGCACCAAGCCTGCCAAAATTCAAGACTTTGTACAATACTCGTAGACACAAGGTGTGATTTTTGAGGTGGTCCTTTGCAGGGCCAGTAGCTGAACTTTGATGATCCTTGTGGGGTCCCTTTGGACTCAGGATGTTCTGTCATTTTATGTAAGAGGACCTCTGGTACAGAGTTGAAGTGAGTGTTGGGATGCAAATGAGGTCAATCGAGATTATCCGGTGAATAGGAGAAGTGTCCTGGGACCAAGGGGGGCTCTATGGACGTATTCTGAGTGTGAAAGCATCTGTGTGTCTTTAAGAACAAGAGCACAGTGAGTTGCCTATGGGACCAGGAAACTTGTCCACCTCTCTGTGCGTGAGTGAAACGATCTGTAGCAATGAATGGAGTAGGGCTGTAGACTTGTAAATCCAGAGACCTGCAATGGGGGACACTGAGAGTCAGGAACAGCCACTGGGTGTATTTACCCAGCTGCTGTAGGGATCGCCATTGTCCATATGTATATTTATTTCCACTAAATCTGTCCTGCTCAACCAGAAAGGTCAGTAGGATGAGCCCATTGGTGCTGTCTGTGTTCATGTGAATGCTCTGTATGTGCCTTTGGGATTTGTGTGGTCAGCTCTGTGTATGAGTATATATATGTGGTATATGCATGTTCTCTCTGTGTATGTGTCTGCTGGGAACACATTTTCAGCCTCACTACAGCTCTAGCAGCCTCTCAGGCTGTCAAATCCAGCAAGAATTATTTTCCTTTAACAACCAGAATTTATTCTCAGAATGATATATTGTGTAAACTTAATCAAACAGGAAATACATGGTATAAATGGTGTGCTATAAGTAAAACAATAACAGAAGGTGTGTACGTAAACAGGTCTTATTAATATGCCTAGATTATATTAATCATAGCTTTTCCTAAGTTTTAAGTTTTTGGCTCAGTAACCCCTTAATATCCTTCTGCTGGGACTCTGCAATGTTTTGTAAGGAATTAAGGTAAAACTGCTGTTTGCTTGTGTGGATGCTGTTCTTCCTAGTGTCCTATTGTTATTATTTTGAAACAATTCTATTAGCTTCTATAACCTCAGATAATCTCTGATGTCATGTGACCATTACGCAGTACTAGGATAATAAAATTGTATATAAACCAAAGATAACAGTGCCTGCTATGACACTGAAGATCCAATGACTGAAACAGTTTCTTAACTACAATTATAATGATTCCTGGCAAATTCCATGTTTAACTTTTCTCTATGCATTAAACAGATTGCCACACAACTTTCAACATAAATATTTTTAAACACTACAAATGTCCATTAATTTAAAGGAAAAATAAATTAATTGTTTAGTATTAATTGACTTTTTTAACCATTGATAAAGCGTATGACAATGAAGGTCATGAATGCTATATTTCTGCCTATATTTTCTTTTCTGTTAGATACCCATCAACTCTAATATCCTCAAAATAAGTTTGCTTACTGCTAATGCAACATATCGAGCTCTGCATGCAGAATAGGCTGACAGTCTTCATGCATTCTTTATAATATTGAGGTAATTAATTCCGTTTCTTACTTCTTTGCCCATATATGCAAGTCTGAAGGTTGGTCTTTTTTTCTTTCTTTTCTCTCTAGCATAGCACTATGAGGTTTTTTTCTTTTACCCGTTTTTATTCAGCTGGCTGTCTAGGATATCAGAACATTATCCAATTTTAGTTTATTGTGGCATGGTTTTAACTTCATAAATTCCAAATATATTATGGAATATTATTTCTGTGGGGTATTTTTTGTTTGTTGGTTTGTTTATTTGTTTAATTCTGAGGGGTTTTGTTGTTTTTGTTTTTGGTTTTTTTTAATTTCAAAACAGTAACTATTTTTTTAGAGTTAAAAATATCATCTGTCAGGTTTATTGATTCTACTTCAAGACAAATAGAAACAGCAATCATCAAAATATATTATAAATTCGGAATAAATTCTCGCACTTTAAATAATTATGTCAATCAGCTGGACCATCTGTAAGAGCTAGTATCTGAGTTTAGGCAGAAAAATATGGTATTAAATATTGGAAAGAGAAAAGCAGGAGGTAATATGCTATCCTGTTGGATAAGACAATGATGTAAGCCAATGCATCATATTTTCATAGTTACTCTACTATATTAACTAAAAAACCTGTTGAGAAATGTGTTAGAATCTGCTGTTGCAGTAATGGAACCTACTATGTTATTCCTATTTCTATGACACTTTCAAATACACTGTGAACTGTTATTTATTACCTTTTACATGTTTTTTATAATTTTTTTTAGAGAGATCTCCCTTTATTTTTCTTTTTTCTCTCTTTTTCAGGTTATTTTCTACACAATTTCTACTCATATTTTTAATATGAGAAATTCCTGTTGGTGGTGATATTTTTCAAATGTAACAAGAAACCTTTTCTAAGATACAAGAACATAGAAATATAGATTATTAACTCTAGTTGTCTGGCCAAATTCATGTTGGGACATCTATCTTTTGAACTCTTTAAATTACTCTTGCTGTTTCAGTTTGAGAAGTTATTTATCTTTATTACAGGCCTAAGGCAGGACTTATGTGATTTGTTGAACAATTGTTGCATTTCAGTAGCAGTAAATTGATTAGGCTTCCTCAGAACCCTTGAAAAATTTGTGAACACCAAAAGCATTTGAATGAACTGAATTTTGCTTACAGAAGTGGCTTCATATTTGAGTCATAATTATTCTGAATTTTCTCTGTGGTCTATGCAAAGCATTTGTTTGAGTCTAAAGATAATTTCCATATTTAAGATCAAATGTATTAGAGTTTATCTTCAGTTTCATGCTAAAAAAAAATCTATAAATTTGGTTTACAGCTTCCATATAATTTCAGTCTCATTCTAAAATATTTGAAGATCTTCTAAAAAGATACTTTGCTATAAGCTCTACTGGAATATTGAGTGTTACAGATTCCTTTGTCTCAGTGACATGACTCTGAATAATATGCAAAAGAAGAGAAGGTAACTTTTCAATTACTTCAGAAAAAGCTGATACAACAGGACATCTGCAAATAGTTATCACATGTTTTTCTTTATATATAAATCTAGCTCTTCCTACCACAAATAAATATCTACTACCATAAGTCCAACTACACCTGATAACTGCAGGATTTTTGATATTCATATGGGTTACATGCTTCTATCTACTTGCAGTGTAAAAAGAACTGTAGAGAACAGTACACATAATTAATTGAAGACACGGATAATTGAAGGCATAGTAAATTTTTTTATCCAACAACAAATTAACTGGTGGTCTACACAAAACTGTACCACAAGCTATGTTTTCTTCCTGATGTCAGAGGGTTCCAACATAAGCCGTATCTATCTTCCAACATAGACTGTCACTGCATCCACCAAATGACTTACCTATAGTTTTATTCCGGCTGTGAAAATTTCTTCTGGCATTATTTCAATCTTTAGCTATTCCTTCCTCTTCACAAATAAGAGCCTTAGCTAGAAACTGGAAAAGGAACCACCTATCACAGTATAGAGTTTAGGATAAAGATGGAATTAAATGTCTTCTGCAGAGTGATAATTCTGTAATCTGAAACGCCTCAAAATCTGTCCCAGTGGAATACCACAGGCAAAAGGACAGGACTGAGTTATATATTTAAAAACTCTGGAGCGTAAAGCTATATGACAGAGAAAAAAATATTCTAAGAAGTTAGCTCACTGTTTATCAGTAAAATCATTCTACATAGATTTAACAGATTGTTGTAATATGCAATGGTTGAGTGGGGTTCCAAGTCCAGGACTTAGCCTGTTACCTATAGGGGTGTGTTCTCCCTGCTGCCCCTGACCACATGATCCCCAGGGAGCCCACAAGGACCACACAGATACCACAGGAGAGGGATGAGAGAGGGAGAGTTTATTACTAAAGAGTGAGAGTTTATATGAAACTTGGAGGGATCCAAAACCTACAAATAGGAAACAAAAGGGGCTTGGCTGTGTGCCAGTGGGAATCAGGGGTTTACATCCAATAGAAAGGGGGTAGATTACATCCATTTCGCAACTTCCTTCCAGACCCCTGGGTAACATATATCTCAAGGGATCGTGGGAAGGAGAAGCAGTGACTGCAAAAAAAGACAATAGAAAACATTTTGGACATTTAAACAACATTAAACCCCTCAGTTGTTAAGGCAATAGAATCAGCTTTCTTCATATTCTTCACAAGTCTACTTCTGACAGGACTTTTTTCCATTCCAGATATTGTAAGTCGATTGCTATAATAATATTTCCTATCAGGTTGCTTAGATCTTTGCTAACAATGTCAAATTCATTGACTTCCATCTCCTGTTATAAATTTTAGCTGAAAGGAAACTTACAGAATCAAGGAATGATTAATTTTGGAAGGGGAATCTGGTGGTCATCTCGTCTCTTCCCACTGCTCAGGTAGGGTCAGTTTCAACCATTTGCCCAGGACCATGTCCAAATGGCTTTTGAGTACCATCCAAGGATCTCCATACTGTACAACCTCTAACTCCTCTATCATGTAATATCTGCAATGACTGCAATCTCTATGGGCAACCCATGTCAGTGCTTTAAGAAAATGTTGCCTGATGTTCAGATGGAACCTCCTGTTTTTCAATATCTATATATTTTTCAAGTTTGTATACATATTTCTTGTTGTAACCTCTGCATGCTTTGTTTTTGCTATTCTATTTCTATATGCAATTATTAGTTACCCTTTTTCATTGGCATGTTTTGGTCATTATTTAAACTAATAATGTCAAAAGTAGGAATAATATAGTTTTTTAGTTTACCATGAAGAAATGAGCCTAATGAATACTCTTAATAGGCCACAAGATAAAGTATCCACACAATAAGATGACAAAATAGTCAAGGTTTTTTCTGTTTGCTTTTTTCTGTTTGTTTGTTTATGTAATTATGAGCCAAACACATAAAGAAAATAGGAAATTATGCTTCTGCACACTGTATGTATTTACATTCATTTAAATAGAAATTCAAATTACTGAAAATGTAAACAATAAAGAAATAACAGACTACACAGTGGATGTTACTTAGAAAACAAAAGCCAGGTGAAAAATTATGAAGGCAATTTACCTGTGAAATACAGAAATGCAAAACAAATTCTGTCAGTCCCAAGCATCTGAATGTCTTCTAAATATTTTCAAAATGGCAAAGTTCATAATATCCATAGTTAGGGAAAACGGGTTTATAGTCCATTTTCTGGAAACATTTTTCATATCACATCTCAGAAATTTACTTGTGGAGTCTATAGTCTCATGAAAAGCACAGTTCACTTATAATGCATGTATCTTACTCCTCAGAGGAATAGATTTTAATGTCTAAACATGACCTTTAGCTGTATTAACTTCAACTGTTTTAAGTGTGCAAGCCACACAACATAACCTGTAAACAATGCTGGCATTGATAATACTGGCCACACAAGAGGCACTCTTCAGTTAAAAACTATACAGGCAGATATGAAGACAGTTTAGGATATCTAAATTCAAGGTGTATTTGATAATCTATTTTTTTTTAACAGAATATAAATTCTAATAAAAAATAAGTTGTCAGTAACAGCTGTACTAAGTGGTTTCACATTTTTTCCTTATCTGTCATTCTGAGGTAACTTCAAATCTTATCATTTTCAGTGCAAAGAGAATGCCTTTAACCTTGCCCTCTTAACAAAAGTTCCAGTTCTTGACTTCAAAATATTTTGAAAAGGAAGATGTGATTGACCAATAAGTCCCTACAATGGAAAAATGCTCAGAGGAGAATAGCAAGGAAGATAAGCCTTCAAAGCTCTCAGAATAATACAGGCTATGACTACTCACAACTGTTGCAAAGAGGCTGATTATATCTCAGGGTTCTGGGTTCTGCCATGGATCAACAGGTGTTGTTGATGTTTTCTCCTGAGTTCATTACAACAATGCAAGCATACCCCCTAAGTTAACTAGACAAGCATGGGGGGCAGGGAGGAGGGGGAGTGACTCAGCCCAACATAGATTACAGAAACTAGAGAAAAAGATGAAGTTTATAAAGGGAGTAATAGGCTTCAGCTGGCTTCAATTCATTTACTTTCTGGAGGCTGGGTTTGCTCAGCCTTGTGTGGGTGAGCATATAGGCACCAATACTGAGAATGACATTGGTGTTCTGACTAAACTGTGCATTGCAATTGCTATGTATTTTACGTAACTTATTTTGAGTGTATCATATGTTTGTATGATGTTATGCAGTATAGTCCTTATCACTTTGCTAATTTATAAGTCTCATGCAACATCAACTACCTTTCATAAGCAAATTTGATAACAAACATTACACCCTCCATGTGAACTCTCTAAAAGAACTCATCTGGGGAGTATAACAGAACAGTCATGCAGAGTTGGAGACTGGCAGGAGAGTAACAGAATGTGTTCATGTGAACATAATAAAAATCAAATAGTTTAAAGTCTTGCTGGAAAGTCTTAAAATCATCAACTTCATTGTCTCACAGCCTCAACTAGACAGTCTTTTATTTTTAGTCTTAACAACTACAACAAGTGACAAAATAGCAATTAGAAATGAAAACAAATGTTGTATGATATTTACTTTCAATTTACATTTTATTGGTCCAGAGGATTATCTTTTGTCTTTTATGCATGATGATTTAAAGTATTTTCAATCATATGTATATGAAAATGGTTTCTAATATATCTGAATTATAACATTAAAAGTGATATATATGATTATTTGTATTGTTAACATAACTAATAATTGAGATAAAAATATTTTTGTAATGGAATATATAGATACTAATACAACCAATTTCTTAGCTGTTAAAAATGGATGGAATTTATCTGAAGCTAGTCGCACTTACAGAAGCATAATAACTTTTAAAACCTTCATATCTTTTATAGGAAATATGGTTGTTTTTATACTTTCTGATTGCCATAATAAATTTATAGTGTCATGTGTATGCTTTGGTTTTGAAGCTATATATTTAGATATGAGTCATGTGGAAGACATAAACACTTTTTTTCCCTCAATATACCATCTAATATCCTTATTAATTGGTTGCTTTTTTTGTTTTTGTGGTGGAGTGTGTTTGTTGTGGTGGGGTTTTTGTTTGTTTTTGTTTTGTTTTTGG
>JAWWEV010000574.1:0-10017 GCA_035583235.1 Hafferia zeledoni | reverse complement strand
GGGTCGGGGGGGATCACAGGCGCAGCAGGGGCTGTGCTGGGGGTCGGGGGGGATCACAGGCGCAGCAGGGGCTGTGCTGGGGGTCGGGGGGGATCACAGGCGCAGCAGGGGCTGTGCCGGGGGTCTGGGCAGTCCCCGGGGGAGCAGGGGCTGTGCAGACAGTCTGGCTCCAGCAGCACTAACTGCAGTGTCTCTGTTCCCTGCCAGGTGGCCGCACTCGACCTGGACAACGTTCACATGAAGACCATGCTGGCGGTGATGGTGCTGATTGTGGTGGGGCACTTGGTGTGGCGCTTCCTCAGGCAGTGACGGGGCAGGGGCCGGGGGTCTGGCCAGGTGCTCTCTCAGTTCTCTGCTCTGCACTGACATCTCCCAGCAGAGGGGGATTCAAGGAGCCTCTGAGAGAGGGCATGGCTTGGACCCCCTCCCGCCACAGGGCCATGGAGAGAAGGTGGGGGTTCCACTTGGTTGTCTTTTTGATGTCTCATCAAGCTGCTGAGGGTGGGCCTGACTGATGGGGTGTTGCTGGGCCCCCCAGATGCTCTGGAAGAACAGAGGTGTGTTGGTGATGCCCCTGTGTGTGTGTGTGTGTGTGTGTGTGCCAGTGTAGGGTCTTGGCCACTCCTCGGGCAGGTGCAGACCCCCCTTTCACCTCTGCCAGGCCCAGCCTGGCCCCTCCCTGTGTTTGAGGGGGGTTTGCAGCCCTGGCTGCTGCAGTTGTTGTCTGTGAGCCCACGTGGGGCTGCTTCACCTTCCCCCTGCTCCTGAGCCCAGTACTTGAGCCTTCTCCAGCTTTTGAACAGACATCCCAACCCCTTTTTACAGGAACTCTCCACCTGCCCATCCTCTGGCAGCTGTTACCTGCCCAGCCTGGGCCTGCAGCTCCCCAGGGCTCAGGGGGTGCAGGGCTGGGTGCAGCCTCACAGCCCCCCCCGACCTCAGGGGCTCACCTGGGAAGCACCAGCAGGTTTGCAAACACTAAAACCCTGTGGGTGCTCCATGGTGGGAACAGGCAGCTCTTCCCTGCCCGCCCACCTGTGGACTCAGGTGCAAGAAGCAGCCAGGCTGTGCCCAGCTGGCATTCCTGGCTGTCAGTGGGAGGCTCTGGGGCTGCATCCCATCCCTGGCCCAGCTCTGTGCTGTGCCCTGGCTGCCCCCAGGGCAGGGCAGTGACTTGACCTTGTTCCCTTCCCGATGATGCTTGAGTGCCATTTCTGGGGGAGGGAGGGAAGCTCCACTCCCCCATCCCAAAACTTCCCACCTTTTGCAAAACAGGGAGTTTGAGCTCCATGTCCTGCCTGAGCTCAGAGGCAGGACCCTCCCTCCTCTCCCTCACACCTCCCTCCTCTCCCTCACACCTCCCTCCTCTCCCCTTGCAGCTGCTTAGGCAGGACCAGCCTTAATTTTTTAATACTCACATCCCTCCTGTTCCTGCCTCTTTTTAACTGAATAGCAAACTTTTTAAGCTGTTTCCATATCAAGGTCCTTCTGAGCTTATCCTTTTGCCCCTGTTCCTGCAGTGTCCCTTTCCCTGGTGGGAGTGCTCCTGACTGTGCTTGATAGAAAGGCATTAAGATATTTACTCTGTATTTGCTCTTTATCTCCCTCTGCTGTGGCCTTTGTGCTGTGCAGGCACAGCTGCCCCGTGGCCTGGCAGTGCTGGCTCTGGGCAGCCTCACCTGTGCCCACCTGGCTCATTTGTCCCTTGCAAGTGCATTTCTTGGCACTTATCCACACACAACTCCATTTCCCATCGTGCCACCCCTTCTCCCATCTTGAGACTTCCTCAAGTTCAAGACTCTTCTCTGCTGTGAACCAGTCTAACCAGTATGATCTGCAGTTCCCACCCTCCTCCTTACCTTCTTTTTGGGTGCAAACACCACCAGATGGAGCCTTTTTGCCATGATGAAAATGAATTACTAATCATTATTTCCATTTTCTCTTAATCAGCCACTCTGTTGACAAATCTTTGTTCCCCAGGCTGGTTCTCTGCTTGGGCTGTGTCTCCAGAAGGACTTTTTGGAGATCCTTGATAAAAACCCAACACATCAGTTTTCAGTCACTACTTCAGACACACTCTGGAACTCTAACAGACTGGGGAGAGCTTTTGCTGCTTGTAATTTATTTTCATAAATTGCCAACCAAATGTAGCTGTATGGCCAGCAGGCTTCAGATAAAAAGTATTTTTCATATTTATGGTAGAGGATTGAGCCTTAGTGAAGTCTGGGATACCAGGACAGAGAAGAGAACTTTGAACCAGGTGCTGTACAAAAAGAAGTGCCCACGTTACCCGTTTTCTCAGGGGATTTGCAGGGAGGATTTCTCAGGACCCCAGTGTGTTGCCTCCCCCTGCTCTCAGCAGCCTTCCCAGCACTGGGTAACTCGTGGAAAAAAGCTTGGACTGGGGCTGTGGGATTGGAGTGTGGGGCTGTGCCCTGGCACTGCATGGCCACAGCCCGAGGTGCCCGTGGCTCCTGGTGCCCCCTGCCAAAGGGAGAGTCTCATTTACTGAGCCATTTTTAATCTCACCATCTTCCAACTCTTTCCTTCTGGATGGAGGAACCTGCCCAAGCCATTTTCTGGGCAGAACCTCCTCTCCCTTCCAGCCCTTCCTCACTGGGAGGTTTTACACCTGCAGGTGAAGCAGCTCTGGCTCTTCCCTGCCCTGTCCCTCTGTGCCCCCAGTTCTGTGCCCAGCCCTCCAGTGTGCCCCAGCTCCATGCCCAATCCTCCAGGGTGCCCCCAGCTCTCTCCCAGCCCTCCAGGAGGGGGACAGGGGGTGTCACAGGGCAGGAAGGGACACTTTGCACTGGCTCTGGAGGGGAGGGACAGGTACACACTTGTTTTTCCAGGGGGATAGAGGAGGAAGACAGGTTGTCCCAGCAGCAGCAGGAGATGGGGGGAGCTGTCTGCAGGTCACCTCTAGGCAGCAGCAAAGGGGCTGTGTGGGACATGGTGCGTTGCTTTTATCTGAAAAACAAAACATTTCTCTCACAAATATTCTGTATTTTAAATTATATAATATATGTATGTCAAAATAAAAATGGTACATTGAATGCAAACTGATCTCCTTGCTCTGGGTGGCTCTTGGGGGACAATGCTGGGACAGCTGGGCCTGTGTCCTTCATCACTGAGCCCCTCAGACCCTCCCCAGCTCTGCTCCATCACCCCAACCTGCACCCACTGCTGCTGCTGCCCGAGCTGTGGGGCTGGGCTGACCCTCCCAGTGAGCCCAGTTTGGTTCTGGTGGTGGGAGGCACAAGCCCAGGGCAGGAGGGGCTGTGTCCATCTGTCCCTGCTGGGGAACACGGAGGGTCCTTCCAGAGCCTTCAGTCCTCCCCCTCAGCAGGGATCTGTTCTGGTGGCTGAGAACAGGACCTGGGGGGGCTGTGGGACCCCGGGGGTACCAGAGGGGGGTGCCCAGTGGGTGGCTCTGCTGCCCCAGGCAGGACAGCCCAGCCCAGTGCCCTGAGCTGAACCCCAGGGAGCCCCAGCTGGTTGCCATCCCCTGTCCCCACACATGGCCCATCTGCCCAGCAGGGCAGTGCCTGCCCCGTGCCATCCCCTGGGTCCCTGGGCTTGGGTTTCTGGATGCCACTCACACAAAATGAGACAGAGGGCAGGGGCCTCCCTGGGTGGTTGGGACCGGATGGTGCCACAGGGTCTGAACCCAGGCCATGCCCATTTTCTGCAGAATTAATCCTGGGGAATGTGTTTGGAGTGTTGGAAGGAGAGGAGATGGAGGCCCTGGATATCAGTTGCTGGAGGAGCAGCAGGGGCTCAGAGTTTCCACACAATCCACCAGTGGCAGATTAAGCATCGGAATCTGAACAAATATTTACCCCAGTCCTTGGTCTCCATAAATAGCCACGTGTAACATTCCCACTCAGTGCTTTGGGATCTCTGCAGTGGGATTCCAGCAAGAGGAGAGGATTCCCAGTAACCCCGTGCCCAGCCCTGGGGCTGTCCTGCTGCCTCTGGGCAAGCAAAGGGTCAGCTTTAGGGAAAGAGAAATGGCCCTAATTAAAGAGCCAACTGCTCCCCTAATCCACTTTGTGTCCTGCCCCCAAACCAGACCAAGATCCTAATTAAATTACAAAAAAAAATAATTCAGGCCACAATATTTTTGCAGTATTTGCCTTTGGCCATTGAAATGAAATTAACCCTAAACCAGAATCCAAGATCTGGTGGCAATTTAGATCTAGAACTGGTATTTGAGTCAAGTGCCTTATCACTAAAACTGGGTCAAACTCCAAAACACCCAAGTTCTGTGGAATTAAAGGCTTTTTCCAGATAATTCTATCTAGATAATTATATAGATAATTCACCCAGGACATGAAGTGAATGAGAGTGGGCAGGAGCTGGGAAAACACACTTGTTTTTATGATCCTCATTTTTTAACCAGAAATCCTTCCCTGCCAGGCATGTTTCTCTCATTTGGCACATGCCTGGAGACCCTCAGCCCCTGGCTGGGCTCCAGCTCACTGGCACTGCCATGGCAGGCCCTGCTCCCTCCCCAGGCTTTGTTCCCATCCATTCATCCATCTCACACATCACTTCTGCCCCTCCTGTCTGGGAATCCACCTGGGACCTGCTGCACTGGCACAGGTGAGCTGGGGGCAGCAGAGCTTGCCCTCCTGGCTGGAGGGGAACAGGAGCTGCAGCACAAGCCCCTGAGTGACAGGGACTGGCACCAGCCCCTCCAGCCCAGTGGGGCCTCTGGAGCAGCCTCTGAGGGTGGGTTCCAACCAGCCCTTCCCTGAGCCAGTGCAGTTTTCCATCCTGTGAACTGGCAGCCAGAGATGCAGAGTCTTCTGCAAGTTATTCCTTATTCCAAACCCTCCTGACTTTCCCTGAGCAGCTCCAGGAATCCTGGTGGTCTGGGAAACTCAGGAGGAGAAAGCCCTGGAGGTTGATCTGTCAGTGAGGCACAGGAGAGGAGCCTGTCCCACATCCCTGTCACACACAGGACTGTCCTGACACGAGGCTCTTGTGCCATGTGTGGGGTGGGCCCAGCTCTGCTCCCCTGGCAGCTGCTCAGGGATCGGGGCTGGAGCGTGTCCAGGTACCCAGAGCTCTGCCAGAGCACTCCACGGCTCCACACACCATTTTCATTCCTGTCTCTGGGGAATACTCAGTAATTCAATGCCCTTGGATGGATCAGCTGTAAAGGCAAAGCCTCTTCTATTGAAGTTAGTCCTGATTCAGCACAAAGAAAGCAATAAATCCAGTTTTCTACTTACACCAACCCTTGAAGGAGCCCAAACCATAACAGTGCCCTTACACAAGTGACATTCCAGAACTCCCTGTCTCCAAAAACACCCTCCCATTTGCTTGAGCCGTGTCCCTGCCCATCAACTGCCCCCTGGGCAGAGCCAAGGAAGGCCCCTGGCATTTACCCTGTGCTGGGTGGGCTCCTGGGGGGATTTACACCCAGGGTTAAGGGGGTTGTTCCACACTCCCCCTGCACAGCCTGGATCAAAGCTCAGGATGCTGACCTGGGATGAGCCCTCCCAGCTCAGGGGACACCTGCCTGACCCCCAGGGCAGCACAGGGTGTTTCACAGCCCTGTTTTCCTTGGGATCCTCATGCAAAAATCTGCAGCTGCACCACAACCTTGTGTGGAATGACCAGGGATCAGCTGCATTTCCCTGAAAGAGAAGCACTCCCACCATGGGGACACCAGGCAGCAGGGCTGTGCCAAGGGAGCAGGCAGCTTTCTAAGGAGAAATGAGTCAGTTTAGCAGTTGGCACATGTGAGGAGGGAAAGGCAGACTCAGACAGACAGAAATCCTGGCACTCTGCAGCTTTTTCAGACTCTGAGCCTTGTCTTTTCAAAAAGTCAGAGATGCTCATTTTGTCACTGGCAGCACCATTCCTGCTGCATCCCCATCTTTGCTATTCCCTCATCCAGATGTTGCTGCTGCTGCCCTTCACAGCTGGCTGCAGCTCTGCAGGGGGTGCCCACTGTGCTCACACATCTGGGGACAAAAGAGAAATAAAGGAAAAAAGCCCAGTTGGTGCTTCCTCCTCACCAAACCCTATGGGGCTCCCAAGCAGGAATACCAAAGGCTGGAGCTGCTCCCTCCAGAGGAGGATCCCAGAATCCCAGAATCACTGAGGTTGGCAAAGCCCTCCCAGCCCCTGGAGCCCACCCTGTGCCCGATGCCCACCCTGTCCCCCAGCCCAGAGCTCTGAGTGCCACGGCCAGTCCTGCCTTGGGCACCTCCAGGCTGGGCACTCCAAACCTCCCTGGGAGCCCCTTCCAATGCCTGAGCACCCTTTCCATGAGGAAATTCCTCCTGATGTCCAACCTGAACCTCCCCTGGAGCAGCTTGAGGAGGAGCACAAATAAATGAAAAAAAAAACAAAAACAAACCAAACCCAAACATTTGTAATATGTTTCAGTGTTGTGGTTTCTCTGCCTTTAATAATCCCTCAGTTTTCTACAGAATCTTTACCTTGATTTCCCTTTGCCAGAATTCCCTCTGGTCCCAGTGGTTCTTTCACCTTTTCACTTTCCATTTCTGCTAAGACTGAAGAAACAAACAACCCCCCATAGTTTGTCTCCAAAGAAAACCTTCTCCAAGTATTGTTTTGATGCATTTTGACAGTTTCATGGTTCTCAGCATAAATATTTAGACCAAGAAGAAGCAGCCAGGAACAAGTTTACTCTCCCAGTAAAGTGGGCATTTCCTTTAAAGCAACATCAAAAATCTTTTGATTTAAGTTCCTCATCAATCTAATCTTGGGCTGAATTTTGCAATAAATGCAGGTTTAGGGTATTGTTGCTTTCCTGGTCTTGTGGGAGCCTTGACTGATCAACTTAGGTTGGGAAACTCCTTCCATTGAGACTCGCAGGCAGCTGGGCCCTTTCTTCCCCCCCAGGAGCAGCAGGGAGAGCCTCGCTGAGCCTGCTGAGCCAGGGCTGGCTCTTCCTTCCCTGATTCCTGAACAAAGCTCATTTCCAGGCTTTGTGCTCCCTGAGCCCTGGGAAAGCCAAGGGCTTGGCAGAACCCCCAGCCTGGAAGGTTCCCTGGGAAGGACCCCAAACTCCCCTCAGCTCAGCTCAGCTCAGCAATGCTGCGTTTGCAGGAGGGAAAGGCAGGACATAATATATTACAATATATCTATTTATTCCTCTATAACTCCGGAGGCCGAGGCAGCCCGGGGTGTGCAGGAGCAGAGCTGCATCCACCTCCTGGAGGGCACAGGCACTGCCTGGGGCTTCTCCAACCTTCCCAGGTCATCCTCTGAACAGGGAAATACCTGAGGGCTCTTCCTGCAGCTGCAGAAAACCCAGCTCAGGTTCCGAGTTTGCTGCTGCTTTTTTAAGCCCCCAGGGAGGTCAGTGCTGCCCCTCAGGTTCTGGTTCTCCTCTCAAAGCACCCAGGAGAACCTTCTGCCCAGGATTTGGTACCTGGTGGACATCACGCCCTCAGTTCAAAGCCTTTCCCGGCTGGAAACGCGTCCTGTGTAATTTAGGGCACATCAGCACATGAAAGTGAACTTGATTTAAGCGAGAGCTTCACTCCAACCGCAATAGGTTTTCTCAATTAACTCTGCCGTGTAGGAAAGACCTTGAAACGCCGTTTAAACTGCTCGATTAAAGCCTCTTAAAGTGCTTTGTGAACACTATTTATTCTGGCTCCCTTCGAACCCGCCCCCGCTCTGCCCCTGCCCCGAGGGCAGCAGAACCGAGGGCTGGGGGGTAACGCTGCCCCCGCTGCCCAGCGCCCTGCCAGGCACCTGGGGCCACTTCTGCGGCTTTTTTATCCCGAGGGCAGGGCTGAGTGCTCGGAGACAGACACACAGCCCCGCGGAGAGCCCTGGCAGTGCCCGCACCCCGTGGCACAGCCTGGCCAGGGCGCCGGAGCTTTGGGCATCCCTGGTTCGGCTGCTCCAGGTGCCCAGCGGTGCCCCCAGCGCTGAGCAAACAGGCACTGCTGGGCACGGGAACCGAAAGCGAAATATTTGATGGCACATTAGCGCTGGGCTGGGCCTGTGCGTGTGGTTAATTAAAGAGGCTCAGCTAGAGAGTGGTAATTTGTTAAGCTGCGGAATTTAATGGCTCTCGGTGCTCTGGCTGGCCCCGCACTGAGCCCCCCTGGCAGGAAAGGGGCGAGCTGTGCCCGATGGAATTTATTCCTTTGGCCGCAGAGGTGCAGCTTCTGTGGGCAGATAAGGGCGAGCCCGTGGCCCGAGGTTATCACACCCGGCACAGCCCCTGCCAGCCCTGCCAGCCCTTCAGTGCCAGGAGGAGCCCAAATACCCGAACTGCCCCCCAAACCCGGCCCGAACTCAGCCCCGTGGGATGCAGAGCCCCGGCTGGGGGAGCGGCAGGAACAGGAGGGGTCCTGCTCCTCCCCGAGGGCAAAACCACATCCAGGGCTGAGCCCTGAAACATTGAGGAGCCTTTTCTGCTCTTTGTCTCACAGCGTTTGTTTCTGGGGTTCACCATAACCGGATGGAGAAAGGCTCCTGTGCCCCGGGGAAGAGCCGGTGCCCCTGTGCCCCCAGCCCAGCCAGTCCCGCGGGCAGCGCTGGGCAACACACCCAAACGGGGCTTTAATCCTAAAAATGAGCTGTTTAAAAATTCCCTCTAGTGGGAGAGGGTGGGAATTCAGCCCACCGAGAGATCTACATCGAAGTTTTGAGGGGCAGTGGAGTCCTGTACCAGCCAGCCCAGACCCACCTCAGCCCACAGAGCAAAAACCCAACTGACCAGCTGGAAATTCCTGTGTCATTTTGTATTATCCAGAATTTCTATTTCGACATCACCAAAACCTTTTAAAGACAAATTAAAGAAAAATAGAATTAAAAGCAGAGTAGTGTTTTGTTGGGATTTTAAAAACATCCTTTCCCACAGTCAAATGCAGCGCTCTGTGCTGCCGGTCGGGGGGTGGCTCAGGGGGCTGGGGCTGCCGTCAGGTCCTGCCCGGCCCCGCCGTGTCCTTGGTGGCAGCTCCTGCTCCCAACCCCATCCTGCAGCCCAACCAGGACGCCTTTATTGCCGATGTAAATCAGGGAAGCTCCGCTGGTTTCCAGGAGCTCCGCAGATTTATGCCGGGAGCTGACCCGGCATCTCTATTTTCAAATCTAGGGCAGATTGAAATATGCTGGTTTTCAATAATATATTCAGGTTAACAGGGCTTTTATATTTGAGCAATTAATCTTGCATGGACTGAGAACCTCTCGGGACAACGTGCAGAGGTTGCTAAGGGGAGGCAAACAAACAGGGTTGTGTAACGGAGCTGTGCCATCCCCCCTCGGGCACGGACACCCCGCCCGACGCCGCAGCCCCCGCAGCCCCCGCAGCCCCCGCAGCGCCCGCAGCCCCCGCAGCCCCCGCAGCCCCCGCAGCCGGCGGGGACGGGGCTGCGACACTCCCAGCCATGGCCATGGCGTGGAGATGGTTCTGCTGAGAGGCAGCACTACCTCAGCTTGTGTCACTGCAAAAGGATTCAAACCAGAAATATCGAGACATGAATCCAAGGAAAGCCAGCACTGTGCTGGAAGAAGCGTTTCTGGAGCGTTCTGGCACTGCTGCTGCTCCAGCACATGCCCAGGACAGGAGGCAGCCCGGGGGCACGGCACACTCACCTCGGGCTGGCTGTGCACGGGCTCCTGCCTGAGGTAAATTCACTCTCAGTCCAGCACTGACAGCACCAAAAGCCTCTTCCCAAACCTCACCTGGTGTTTCTGCTTCCCTCTGTCTGTCTCCTGCAGACCTGCCCAGCATCCTCAGCTTCACCATCACCCAATAAGCACCACAAGAGATGATCTTCAAGGGTCAGACCAGCCAGGCACCACATCCTGGTGCTCAGGAGACAGACCCCTGCCCAGGGACTGGGAGCCTGCTGGGAGCACCTGGGGCAAATCTCTTACATTGCTTCCCATTTTTCTGTGTACCTCGTCTTCAAATGAAAAAATTGGGAAGAAATTCCTCCCTGTGAGGGTGGGCAGGCCCTGGCACAGGGTGCCCAGAGAAGCTGTGGCTGCCCCATCCCTGGAAGT
>JAWWEV010000573.1:0-10030 GCA_035583235.1 Hafferia zeledoni | reverse complement strand
AATCTCAGGAGGGTGGAATGAGACCCCAGCTGTGGCAGGGATGGACCCGACTCCAAATTTGGGGGGCTCAGACCAGATCTCAATCCCAGGAGGGTGGACCTGCCCCCAAGCTCAGGTGGTTGGACCAGACCCCAGACTTGGGGAGGTCAGACCAGCCCTCAGTGCTGGGCTGGTGGGATCAGCCCCACGTCACAGGGAGGTTGGGATCACCCCCAGCCCCAGCCAGGGTGCCAGCCCTCACCTGGCAGGACAGGGACCCGTCCCTCTCCACCACACACTCGGCCTTCTCGTGGCAGGGGCTGATCTCGCCGTTGGGGCACCGTCGCGCCGTTTGGCTGCGGCACCCGCTCACCTGGTCCCCCACAAAGCCAGGCTTGCAGGCCCCACACTTGTAGGAGCCCTGCAGGAGAAAGCAAGGAAGAAATAACTCCAACGGGAGTCCCACCAAAGCTCTGCTGTGCCCCTTCCTCAGCCCCGGGATGGTCCCAGGGGACAGAGGCCCCGACGCCTGGGAAGGGACACCCATGAGGGAGATCCTTTAGCTCTGGAAGGGGCTCTGAGTTCTCCCTGGCCCCCTCCCGCTGCCCAGGTGCCCCCAGCCCTGCCAGCCTGGCTCAGCCCAGGTGCTCACCCGGGTGTTGATGCAGATGGAGTTGGGCACACAGTTGTTGGCCGCGCCCGTCTCGCACTCGTTGATGTCGGTGCACACCTGCCCAGGAGGACCAAACACACCTGAACTTCCCTCCTGAGCAGCTCCCATGGCAGATCCCACACTGTGGGCATCACTAGGTGCAGAAGCAAAGCCCTGGCACACCTTACTAGCCCAGGGCTAGTAAGTTTTCCTCCTGGCAAGCTTGATGCAGATGCCAGCAATGCTCCTGAGCCCAGGGAAGCTGTTCCTGCTCTCCAGGGATTTCAGCCTGGGAAAAGCACTGAAGCTGGAGCTGCCAGAGGATGGAATGGGGTCCATGGAGCAGAAAGGTCCATGGCTGTGTCCTGGGACTGACCAGCAGCTCCAAACAACCCACCCCTGAGTGGGGCAGGGGGTTCTTTGGAGCACACCAAGCCCAGGCTGTTGGGGTTTGACTTCAATGTCTGGAGCTGCCAGGGAAGCTGGGAAGGGGTGGCAGCAGCTGCAGGAGCTCTGCTGTGTCCCAGCAGGAAGGATCCCCACAGAATGTCCTGTGAGTCTTGGAGTGGAAGTGGCTTTGGGGCTGAGGTGTCAGGACATCCTGGGCACGTCTCTCCTCTCCCTGTGTCCACCTTCCCACCAATGCAGGCAATGATGGAACCACACGCTTGGTTTGGGACCTCAAAGGGCAGGGACACCTCCCACTAGCCCAGGGGGCTCAGAGCTCCATCCTTGGGCACTCCCAGGGATGGGGCAGCCACAGCTTCCCTGGGCAACCCCTGCCAGGTGCTCCCCACCCTCCAGTGAGGAACTTCCACCACGAGAAGCATCACCTCGTGTTTCCCTCCCATTTCTCGGAGACCTTCGGCTCACAGGGCCAGAGGGGAGGGAGTGACCAACTTCTGGAGGGCACAGAGGGGTTTCTGCCCTTACCTGCTTGTTGGCCCTGGCAAAGGCCATGCCCACGCCCTGGAGCAGCTGCCCAGTGAAGCCGGGCGGGCAGGGGTCGCAGCGGAAGCCGGGGCTGCTGTTAATGCACTGCACCTTCGGGAAGCAGGGGTTGGCATTGCACTGCAACAGGGCAGAGGGGGCACCCCGTCAGGGGCAGCTCCAGCTGGGGCAGCTCCAACTGCTGGCCTTGGAGCTCCAAAGCAAAGCTGCACAGAAGGTCCCTGCCTCGTGGGAAATGAGGTTTCCCCACCTCAGGGTGCCCCAAAGTCAAGCAGAGCAGCTGTCAGGACTGATCCTTCTCAGGTGGCATCAGGTGCCCAGGCAGGGCTGGCCTGGCATCACACCTTCCTTCCTGGAGTGCTCTGAGTCCAGAGAGCTGGACAATTCCTTACACTGGGGAGGAATTTCTGTGGAATTTCAGCTCCTGGAGGACCCAAGAGGTTTTCCCTCATAACCACAAGACAAAGCTGTGGCACTCCAGGCCAGTTGTTTGGGAAGCCACTGTCCCTCCAGAACTGCTGGGAATGGTTTGTTTGCTCCAACACTTCAGGATTTTCCCTGAATTCCTGCTCTCTGTTCTGGCAGATGCATCCCATGGATACAGTGGTTCCCAGATTTTGGATTTATCAGATTATTTTCAATCTCTCCTTGACCCTTCAGCAGGTTTTTAAATGGAAATGCCACAGAGAGGAGATGGGTCTGCTTGGTGGAATATTCCAGGAGCTTGGCAAGGTGGGTGGGGAACCACAGGACACACAGAATTAAGGGACGAGCAGAGCTTTGCACACCCAGAGAGCCCAAACTTGGTGGAGTTCCCACCCCCGCCCCGCAGTGTGTGCCCAGTTTGCTTGAGGGGCACAGACAAAGCCACCCAGGCAGGGGGGTGGGATCTGCTGTCCAAAATTGGGCAGGACCTGATTCCATCCCACACATCATCATCTCATCTCCCCCAGCTCCTCAGCTCAGAGGGTTGAGAGGCTGCAGGAGACTGTTCTGCTCGCCCAAACTCCGGGTGGCACAGGAGGGGTCATTCTGTGCCACCCTCTGTGCCCTTTTGTCCCACTCTCTGTACCCTTTAAACTCCCAACTGGACTGGCAACAAACCCACCCTGGGCACAGCTTGGGGTGGGTGAGACCCAGAACCCCTTTCTGTGGCCTTTCTCTCCCCCAGGACCCTCTACCCTTCCCACCCACACCCCCCAAGGGGCATTGGGGCTGCTGTGCCCCCCACCCCAGGGGCCCTGGGGCTGCTGTGCCCCCCAGCCGGGGTTACCTCATTGATGTCGGTGCAGTGGGTGCCGTTGCCCGTGAGCCCCTCGGGGCAGGGCCCACAGCGGAATCCGGTGCCCGTCTGGGTGCAGGGCACGCCTGGAAAGCAGGGGCTGGGCTGGCAGCGGTTGAACTGGGTCACGGTGACCACCGGGCCTGTCACCTCGGGGCGCATGCCTGGGGGACAGGAGGGGCAGAGAGGGCACAGCTGGCACCACCAGGGGGGGCCCGAGGTGTCCCCGAGGTGTCCTTGAGGCATCCCCGAGGTGTCCCCGAGGTGTCCCCAGGTCCCCACGCAGGATGTCCCTCCCTGCTCTTCCCTGCAGTGGTTTTGGAAGTGGATGAAGGTCACAGAGTGGTGGGTCAGGTGGGAAGGGACCTTGAAGATCATCCGTGGACACATGTCTGAGCTGAGCAGTGAAAAAGAGCCAAGAAGGCACAAAAGTGACAGAACTGTGGGATGGTTTGGGTTGGGAGGACTTTAAGCGCCATCAGTGGACAGAAGTCTGAGCTGAGCAGATGAAGAAGAGACAAGAAAGCTCCAGACTCACCACAGGCATCGCACTCCATCACCGTGTTCTTGAGGAATGTTATCTCCTTGATCTGGAGGAGAACAGGAACCACCACTCAGCCTGTGCTCCCACACCGAGCCAGAGCCCCCGGGGCAGCAACCGGCGAGTCTGGGGTGGCACAGCACCCACAGCACCCACAGCACCCACAGCACCCACAGCATCCACAGCCCCAGCACCCACAGCACCCACAGCACCCACGGCACCCACAGCCCCCGCACCCACAGCCCCACCACCCACAGCACCCACAGCACCCACGGCACCCACGGCACCCACGGCACCAGCACCCACGGCACCCACAGCACCCACAGCCCCCACAGCCCCCACAGCCCCCACAGCACCCACAGCACCCACGGCACCCACAGCCCCCGCACCCACAGCCCCAGCACCCACAGCACCCACAGCACCCACGGCACCCACGGCACCAGCACCCTCACCCCAAAGCTGCTGCTGCTGCACCTCCTGGGGGCTGGGGGGGGGTTGTGACTGATCCAGGGACCCCTCAAGAAAATGGGTTTTATCCCTTCTCCATAAAATCATAACGGGCTTTACTAATTTCTAATCAGGCCTGGAGTAACTCTGTATTTTATATGAATTTTGATTTTAGTTTGTAGCCAAGTCTGTCAGTTCTCTTAAACCACACAAGACAAGGAGGAATTTAACTCTGGAGCTGCAGGATGGGCTTGGAGAAATGAACTAAAACCTTGTTTAGATTCGAGGCTGAGCTGTAAGAAATAAATCAGAAAACCTGCCTGGGTAGAAGGTTGAACCTGGAACATTGTTTAGTTAAAAGGAAATACAGAGATAAGAAAGAGCTCAGAGCAGCCCTGGGAGCTGTTCAGTCCCCCCAAATATCTGCCTGACTCTGGGGAGGGGTTTCAGCTGTAACTCAGGATATGAACCTGGAGACACAAAAGTCTCGTTGAACACCTTTGGTGGAATTATCTCTCGTGTTCCCAGCACTGAATAAAAGGAATAATTTTGTTCTCTTCAACAGGAGTTGGTTGTTTCTAAACTCGTGGCCCTGTGAAGGTGCTCCCTGGGCAGTTTCCACCCTTGGTGATGCTGTTCCATCCCAGGGGCAGGAAACACTCGACTGGAGTAAACAGAGACAAGTGTCATGGAGAAAGGGAAATAAATCCACGTGCTCTGCCCCAGGGAATGCTGAGGCAGCAGCTCTGGAGGGGAAAGGCAGGAGGAGGTTCCCTGAGAGCCATCCCAGCAGATCTGGGAACAACCTCTGGCTCTGCTTGGGCCATTCTTTGGCCGTCAGGGTGTTTAGAATCTCTTCCTGCAATTCCCTCCAGGCCTCCTCTGATCTCCTCTGGGCTCCTGTGGAACTTATTTCTATATGGAGCAGTTCCAGGGGGGCTGGGGTGGAGCTCAGGGAGGGTGGTGGGCACTGCCCAGGCTCCCCAGGGCAGTGGGCATGGCCCCGAGGCTGCCAGAGCTCCAGGAGCCTTTGGATGATCCTCTCAGGGACAGGGTGGGATTGTTGGCGTGTCTGTTGGTTGGACTGATGGTCCTTGGGGGTCCCTTCCCACTGAGGATGTTCCAGGATTCTCCAGAAATCCTGTTCCATTGTGGCTCTTTCTGTATTTGTAGGTGACAAGTCAAGGACCAACTCCTTGAATAAAGAGGGACAAGGGGTGGAGAAGGACCAAAGAAAACCAGGGGGAGCATGTCCAGAACTCTTGGACAACACTCTCAGGGACAGGGGGGGATTGTTGGGGTGTCCTGACTTGGACTGGATGATCCTTGGGGGTCCCTCCCAGCTCAGGATGTTCTGATTCCATAATTCCTTCAGCACCAGGACCTTCTGCCACACGGGCAGAGTGGGCAGGTTGTTCCCCTGGTGAAGAACATGGGACAGGCTCAAGGCAGTGTCAGTCTCCAGGTGACTCTCCAGCACCTCAGACAGCAATCCCAGCAGACCTTCCCTGGAAACCCTCCCTGGCTCTCCAGGACCAGCTTTTCCCTCCTGGGAACGTGGTGTTTCCACAGTCAGGTCATTCCACTTGGACAAAAGCTCCTCTGTGCAGCTCCCACATTCAGGAGAAGCTTCCACACTGTGATTCTTTTCCCTCCAGCGTGTCCTGAGGTCATGGAATAATTCAGGCACAGATGGATCTAACCCAGACCCCCCTTGGAGGTGGGTGACAGAGAGCAGAGAACTCAGGGCACTGCCAGTGGTTCCTCTGTGCCAAAGATCCTCCAGCCTTTTGCTCTGGAGGGGTTGAGAATCCATTCCTGAACTTCCCTCTGCTCTGGAGGAATCCATCTGACTCTGCAGAGCCAACCTGACCTTGCAGTGCTTTTCCTGCACCCTCCTTACCAACACCCCAGGCTGCTGGAGGAAGGAAAAGCAAGTTTTGAGTAAAGGAAGAGGAAAAAATCCTGACCTGCCACCTCGTTTTTCCCAGTTGGAAAAGCAGCTTTGCCTCCAGAGGAGGAGCTTTGGGATGGTGTCAAGAAAAAGGCCATGGACTGAAATGAAATCAAAAGTCCAAGAAAAAGGTGAAAAGAGGGAAAAGGCCAAACAGAAAAGCTGGAAGGGAACACTGGAAATCACAGCTGGAGGTGCCAGGAGCTGATTCCTGGGAAACAGAGGGTGTTGAGGCAGCAGCTGGAATGTGAGAGAGAACAAGCTCGGGTGGGTTGGAGGCTCCCTGGCACAGGAATCCTGGGATTCCCACAGGGAATTCAGGCAGAAAGGGACATTGCTCTGCTCTGCTGAGCACCAAACCACCATCTCCTCATGAAAAGGTCTCAGCACCCAAGAAGGTCCAAGCTCCTGGAGCCAGCCAGGCTTGGGAGTGAAGAGGGAGGAGTGAATAAATACAGAGTTTGTTCAGAGCCCACAGCCCTTGCCTTCCAGGCCCTGGTGGAGGCTGAAAAGGCTCCTCCATCCTCCAGGTTTGGCCTCTCCTCTGATTCCCTGAGCCCACAAACCCAGGGAAAAAGTGACTTGTTTTTCCAGGGAAATCCAGTTCCATCTGAGTGTTGTGTGTTCCTGTTTAAAGGTTCTCTGGGTTTTTCTGCAGACACAGCACTTGGAGTTCAAAGGAACCTTCAGGTTTTTCAAGTTGAGTTTTCAACTGGAGGGTTTTTTTCACCTCAGCCTGAAGGGGTTTTTTCACCTCCAACCTGAAGGTTTTTTTCCCCTGAAGTTTTTCCCACCTGAAGTTTCTCCCAAGCTTTATCTCAGTCACAGACCTGAGGGGACACCACACCTCGACTCTGGTTTGCAGCACAACCATCTGCTGGTCCTTCCACACCAGGGACACCTCCCCAGTTCCAGAGCTCCCAAGATCTGAGCATTCCAAGAGCCCAAACCAGGAATCAGGTCCTTTCTCACCCACCTGCTGCTTCAGCAGCTCCCGAACCTCCACCAGCACACGGTTGGTTTCTCTCATCTCCTCCAGCATTTCTGGCCCAACTTCCCCTCCTGGCAAACCTCAAAGTGGTGGGAAAAGCACAGAAGAGCCTCAGTTGTGTTGTCCAACTGATATTAATGATTTCACACTCAACATCCAGACCCCACCCCAGCCCCTGATATTAATATTATTAATAACTTCCCATCCAACATCCAGACTCCCCCCCAGCCTCTGCCAGCTCCCCAAAGGAGTTTTGCTGGAATTAGGAGAGACTTGACTAATGATGGGTGGAATTTAGCTTTGGGAATGTGACCCCCAGCAGTGCCAGGGAGGGAGGGCAGAGCCCTGGGAGCTGCTCCCCTGGCACAGGCCCTGCAGTTCAGGTTTGCTGCCAAGAGAAGGGAGTTGGTGACCCAGAGCTGTGCCAGCTGCTGGGAAAGGCTGAGCCCCTGCCAGATGTGCTGCCCTCGCCCCTGGGGGTGGCAAAGGGGCACATCTGCTGCTGCCTCACCTGTTCTCAGGGCACTGAGGGGTTTCTGGGCGAAGGCAGGTTCTTTCCTCTCAAAGTGCCGGGTGGGATCTTTGGGGTACAAAGCACAGGAGACGTTGCCAGCCCTGCCCAGGCTGTGCCAGGCACACACCCCACAAGGGCACCCCAACAGGGCTTTGCCCTCCCTTCTGCTGCATCCCAGGGTCGTGTGTTCCCCAGGGGTCACTGCTGGGCCCAGCTTTGTTCAACAGCTTTAACGATGATTTAGATGAGGGGATTGAGTCCATCAGCAGCAAATTTGCAGGTGACACCAAGGTGGGAGGGAGTGTCGACCTGCTGGAGGGCAGGAGGGACCTGCAGAGGGACCTGGATAGACTGGAGAGATCTGGAGAAGGACCTGGACAGGTTGGAGGGCTCTGCAGAGGGACCTGGACAGGCAGGAGGGACCTGGACAGGCAGGAGGGACCTGCAGAGGGATCTGGACAGGTTGGGGGGATCTGCAGAGGGACCTGGACAGGCAGGAGGGCAGGAGGGCTCTGCAGAGGGACCTGGACAGGCTGGGGGGCTCTGCAGAGGGACCTGGACAGGCTGGGGGGATCTGCAGAGGGACCTGGACAGGCTGGGGTTGGATCAAGTGTTGGACTTGTTGATCTCAGAGGTCTCTTCCAACCCAACTGATTCCATGATCCCAGCAAGTTCCATTCCATCCCAAGCCCTCTGAGATGAATTTAAAGTCCAGGCTGTGCTGAGGAATGAATGGATGGGCTGAGCTCATCCTGTCTGGGCTGAGTCACTTCTAAGGGAAATTGAAATGTTAAAAACCAATTGGACACAAAGTTCAGTTCAGGTTTCCTCCTGGAATCTCTGTCTCTCTCTGTCCAACTCCAGGGGTTGGACAACCTCATTTCTCTAGTTTTTTTTCTGGCATTTCTCTGTTTTTTCTTGATTTATCAACCCTCTGACATAAATCAGTGGAGAGAGAAACAGGAATGTGTCCTGCAAACAGCTCTGGGTGTGCAGGGAGGAATCAGCTGCAGTTTGCAGCACAGGGAGTGTTCCAGCTCCACTTCCAGGCCACTGATTCAGTAAAATCCCTTATTTTCACGTGCCAAAGGAGCCTGAAAACCTCCTGGGTCTTCCCTGCAAAAGGACTTGGGGAATATTTGCAACTTCTCCAGCAGTTTTTGGGTTGGGAACTGCCTTGGAAGTGCCACAAACGTGTCATTCTTAGAAAGAAAGAGTGAATTAAAGGCATGTTTCTTAATTGAGTTTGCACAAGATTCCTGCCTTCAGACAGAGGGTTTGGCTCAGCTCTGCACTAAAGGCTTCTGTTATTCCTGAGAAGAATTTTCCATCCCTAGTGGCAAGAGGGAATTGAAAAAATCAAAGTTTGGGGGGTTAAAATGCAAATTCCCAGCGATGACTCCACCACTTTTTCTTTTTTTCTTTTGAGATTTTCCATTGCTGGGGATCCTTCTCCAGGGATTTGTCCTGTGCCCACACCTGGAGGGTCCCCCCAGAGCCTTCCTGAGTTGAGAATCTCCCAAACAAACTGCCTGGAGGAGTGGAACTCCTCCATTCCTGGAATTCTGGGCTTCCCTGAGCTCCCGGGGCACAAGGACAGAGAATATCAAAGGATTCTGTGCCAGGACATTCTGTAGGATCTGGTTTTTTAACTTCAATCTGTGGAATGCAGATTAATGCAAAGTGTCCTGACAAAACCCAAAAAAACCATCCAGAATAAATATTTTGTTTTTTTCTTTTAAAATCTTCACTGCTCAGGAGGGAAACTGGGGAGGGAAAACCTGAGCATTTACACTGCAAAGCCTCCCATTCCCTATGAAATCCCCAAATCTTGTGGGAGTTTTCCTGTCTCCTCATTCCCCTCTGTAACACACACATTTCACAGCAGCTCAGAAATCCATTCCCTATGAAATCCCCAAATCTTGTGGAATTTTCCTCCCTCCTCATTCCCCTCTGTAACACACACATTTCAGGGCAGCTCAGAAATCCATTCCCTATGAAATCTCCAAATCTTGTGGAATTTCCCTCCCTCCTCCCTCCCCTCTGTAACACACACATTTCAGGGCAGCTCAGGAACCCCCAACCCCAACAAATCAAAGTGCAAACACTCACCCATCCTTCTCTGCTGACACGAGGCCAGGGGACAGCAGAGGCAGAGCAGGAGGAGGGTGGGCAGAGCTGGGACCATCCTGGGATGTGGGAGCAGGGAGGGAGCAGGAGCTGCTGCTGCTGCAAGGGCAGGACCTGCAGGTTGGTCTCTGCTCCCCATCAGAGCCCGGGGTTGCTATTTATGAGGCTGCATTCCCTCCTTCCTTCCTTCCTTCCTTCCTTGCCCTGGAGTTCCCACTCGGGTGCTGGATGAGGTTGGACGTCATTCCTGGCTGCTCCTCCACGGGGAGAGTAAACAATATGAGAAACTCATCAGCAGAGGAGGGTAATTTAGGGGTTTTTTCTTTTTGTTTTTTAGTTTTTTGTTTTTCTTTTTAAGACTGAAATAGGTCAGAAAATTCCAGAATGAAACAAATTCCTTTTGGGTTTTCCTCCTCGAGTTCGGGCAGGATCCCTTGTGGATTTTGCTGCTGGAGCTGCTCCCAAAAGCAGCAGAACTTCACCAGGACATGAGAAAAAGGGATCTTTAAACTCCCCCCAAGGCAGTTTGATCCCTCACACCTGAGGAGAGTGAGTGGGGAAGGGGCCGGGGCAGGGGCAGGGGCGGGGG
>JAWWEV010000572.1:0-10032 GCA_035583235.1 Hafferia zeledoni | reverse complement strand
GGGGACACTGAGCTGGGACACAGCTGGGACACTGAGCTGGGACAGGGGACACTGAGCTGGGACAGGGGACACTGAGCTGGGACACAGCTGTGACACTGAGCTGGGACACTGAGCTGTGATACTGAGCTGGGACACAGCTGGGACACTGAGCTGGGACACTGAGCTGGGACAGGGGACACTGAGCTGGGACACAGCTGGGACACTGAGCTGGGACACTGAGCTGGGACAGGGAACACCGAGCTGGGACACTGAGCTGGGACAGGGGACACTGAGCTGGGACACAGCTGTGACACTGAGCAGGGACACTGAGCTGGGACAGACAGGCCCTGGGAAGGAAGGACAGGCTGTGGGAAGGCTGCAGCTCCGAGGAGGAGGAGGAGGAGGAGGATGAAGCAGGGAGGGTTTGGTGGAGCTGTGGCAGAGAAGGTGGGCAAAGAGCCCCCTCGGTGAGCCCAGCCCAGAGATGTGTCAGTGCTCCAAGGCCCTTTCCTCTTGTCCTGTCACTTAACCTGGGAGGAAAGAACAATCCCTACCTGGCTCCCCCCTCCTCCTGCCAGGGAGTTTTAGGGAGTGAGAAGGTCCTCCCCAAACATCTTTTCCTCCAAAGCACACCCTGACAGGACTGAGCTACAGGCAGAGTGTGCTGGTGCTCCCAGGCCCAGCAATCAGGATGGGGAAAAAAAGGAAAAAGCAAAGAAAAGAACAATTCTGCAAACCAGGAAATGTTTCATCCTCATCTTGTGGGTTTTCAGAGCCTCCCTCTCGCCACTTCCTCCAGGGATTGCTGATTTTTCCCTGTAATTAGCAGCAAACTGTGATTGCCTTGCTTTAAAAGCAAGCCAAGTGTCTCCCTTGGATGCCCACATGGGCTTTTCCCCCCCATCTTTGCTTCACATTTTATTTCTCAACACATAATTAAATCAGAACTGGCAGCCAACAAAGCTCTTGGAGGAGCCAAACCCTTCCCAGGAGAGAAAGGAGCAGTTTGGGGGGAGTCCTCCCCAAAGTGGGGAGCCCTGGGGGGACCCCACTGTCCAATTTTCGGAAAGAAATGAGACTGGATGTGGCACTGGGTTGGATTCAATGCTCTTGGAGGGCTTTTCCAACCTCAGTGATTCCATTATTCACAAATAACAACCGTGATCATCTCCAGACAGAAGCAGCTTTAACCATTTATAGCATTGTATGATTTAGGAGTGTCTGGAATTTCACTTCCCAGCCTCTTTTCCTTCTTATTTATCCCAATTAAACATCAACGTGACAATTTTTAAATAATTTCATAAAATTTCTTTCAATTTTTGTAACTTTTTTTTAAACTTAAGACCCCCCAGCAGGACAACTTGAGAAGTTTTTATCTTTCAGAGAAGAGCAAACCTTCAGGCCTGGTGTCCCTTTCCTTGGCCAAGCTGGGGATGCCAAGGCTGGGGGAGATGTTGGGCAACCCAGTGTTCCCCTCCAGCCCTGCCCTGGCATTTTTGGCTGCCACATCCCCCTCTCCTGTCCAACCCCACCTTGGCTGAGATGGAGAGATGCACCAGAGAGTCTGTGAATAAAACATGAAGCAGAAAGTAAATCCTTTCTGGCACCTGGTTACTTCTCTTCCGAGTGCAATATGTGAGCCTGCTAATTGCTTGATTTACTGTAGCAGCCACTGTGCCAACAGCAATAAATAATGTTAATTAATATAAGGTAACCCACTGACAGGGAGGCTGGTAATTACCAGGAAACCGGAGGGATGGGCCTTTTGTGGGGCTGTTGGAGAAGAGCAGAGCACAATTTCCTCTCTATTTGGTTATCTATCATCCTTTATTTGTTTGCCTTGAGCGCTCTGTGGAAAGATCTTGGGTCCAATTCCTGTTTGTTTTCTTTCTCTTCTTTCCCTCCCCCTTCCCCAAGGACACGGAACGTTAATGGGAGAAGAGTTTCTTTGATTACACACACAGAGAAATGAGGATTTTTTTCCTCCCCAGCGTTTGCAGGGAAGAAAATCCGACGCCAAATGTCGAGTGTGAACATCCTGGAGTGCCAAAAAGTCTGGCTGGAAACAGGGAATTATTGATTCCAACACGACAAAGTCCCCCCTTACCCTGCCAGGGCTGTGTGTGCCTCACCCAGCAGATTGAAGCACTTCTTTAAATACTTTTGTTGAGCCTGGGGCTGAGGAAATTGAGGGTAATCCTGGAAAGATGCAGAAGGAAACACCTCCTGTTATCACCTGGCAGGGAGAAGCTGCATTGATTTGTTGTAACAAGTCATCAGACTGTGCCCTGATCAGCTTTATCCCATGTCTGGTCCCCTTCTCACTCCAACCAACACATAAATCACTGTAAAATCTGTCCATCGGGTTAAAAACGAGCAAGTGCCAGGAAATCAGATAAAACAAGTGAGACATTCCTGAGCCGGGCTCAGCTCCCAGCAGAACCCCCTGGCTCTGGGGAAGGTGCTTAAAGTGGGGTTAATTGTTGAAGTGGGAGCATTGGTGGAAAAATGAGTCTCCAGGGAGGGAGAGGGATGTCTGAGGATCAGAGCTGGGGTTGTTCTCCTCTCCTCAGGCCGCAGTCACTCTGTCAGCAGGTGGTTCCATGGCCCAGGAGTCACCTGAGGTACCACTGACAGCCCCCAAAGCCTCCCCTTGGTCCCTCTTGGAGAGATTCCTCCTTGTGTCAGCAGGGGGAGGGTTGGACGGCAGGAGGAGAGATGTGGGATGTGCCCCAAGGGATGTGGGATGTGCCCCAAGGGATGTGGGATGTGCCCCAGGGGATGTGGGATGTGCCCTGAGGGGTGTGGGATGTGGGATGTGCCCTGAGGGATGTGGGATGTGCCCCAAGGGATGTGGGATGTGGGATGTGCCCTGAGGGATGTGGGATGTGCCCCAAGGGATGTGGATGTGCCTCAGCCCTGCCAGACCCCAGGGTGTGACCCCCAATTTCAGGGAGCTGTGAGGCACTGGAAGGAGTTCCCTGCTTTCCTGACTCCCAGCTCACAGCAGGGAGAACAGCCCAGCTCCCTCCCTCTCCTGCCCAGGCTCTGGGGATTTAACAGCTGCTTTTCAGCCCTAAGAAAAGTTGCTGTGAGAGTGTCCAGGTTGGGATGAAGTGACGAGTCCTCCGCAAGGAGACTTGTTTGGATGGGTTTCATGTTGGATTTTTCCAGGAAAGGGCTTGGAGCAACCTGGTGTAGAGGAAGGTGGGGTGGAACCACCACAAGGGGGTGGAACAAGATGAGCTTTAAGGTCCCTCGTGACCCAAACCAGTCTGGGATTGATTTTGCACATGGTGGGTCTTTCCTGAGGTTGTTACAAACCCAAGTGGCTCCACAGGTGGGGGAGATGGAAAAGCTCCTGTTGCTTTCCCAGAGCAGGATTTGGCCCTGGAGTTGCCCTGATTTACACACTCAAACTCCCTGACCTGGGCATGTTCACAACCCATTTTTCACAGCGAGTTTTAAGAGCATCTCCTGCTTCCTGCACATTTCCCCTGCAGAGCTCCCATCAGCCTGGAAATGGCCCTCAGCATATGGCACCGACTCCACCAGAGCCATTTGGGATAATTTGTGTGCTGTGCAGAGACACAGGATTTGGGAACAAGATGGAAATTTCTCCCTGGGCTACTGGGAAGGGAGGGGTGGGCTGGGATCTCTCAATATCAGATTGCAAAGCCCTCTGGCCGTGTCTGGCTGTGGAGTGGGCATGAACCTCCTCCTGTGCCATGGCCCTGGGACTCAGAGCCTGGTTTATCCTGCTGGAGGAGTTCTCAGCTCCCCAGCTCTGAGTGCTGCGTGTCAGGAGGGTTTGGGGTCAGTGCTGAGCAGTACAAGAGTGTACAAAGACCTGTTCCTATCCCCCCCAAACCAACACTTTATTATCTCTCCTTATTATTTCTCTGCATGTGGAAACCACCCGTGAGCACTCAGGAGAAGTGTTGCTAAACCCAGGCCCTGCAAAGCTGGACTTTAATCCCAGTTGGATTTTAATCCCAGTTGGATTTCAATCCCAGTTGGATTTCAGTCCCAGCCTTGCCACGGAGGAGCTGCAGATCCTGGTTGTGCCCCTTTCCTGGTGCTGCTGCTCATCCCACCTGTTCCCCTTGGCATATTCCCAGCACTTGTGGATTTGGGGGGTGTTTCCATCCCTCACACAATGGCACAGTTGATATAAAATGGGTATTAAATCTCCACTGACCCCCCAGCTCAGGGCTCGGAGCTCACTCTGATCTCCCGGTGCTTTGGGAAGGAATTTCAGCTGCTTTACATGTTCAGAGCTCATCAGAGGCATCACCTTTTCCTGTGCCATGGCCCTGGGACTCAGAGCCTGATTGATCCTCCTGGAGGAGTTCTCAGCTCCCCAGCTCTGAGTGCTGCGTGTCAGGAGGGTTTGGGGTCTGTGCTGAGCAGCACAAGAGTGTACAAAGACCTGTTCCTATCCCCCCCAAACCAACACTTTATTATCTCTCCTTATTATTTCTCTGCATGTGGAAACCACCCGTGAGCACTCAGGAGAAGTGTTGCTAAACCCAGGCCCTGCAAAGCTGGACTTTAATCCCAGTTGGATTTTAATCCCAGTTGGATTTCAATCCCAGTTGGATTTCAGTCCCAGCCTTGCCACGGAGGAGCTGCAGATCCTGGTTGTGCCCCTTTCCTGGTGCTGCTGCTCATCCCACCTGTTCCCCTTGGCATATTCCCAGCACTTGTGGATTTGGGGGGTGTTTCCATCCCTCACACAATGGCACAGTTGATATAAAATGGGTATTAAATCTCCACAGACTCCCCAGCTCAGGGCTCGGAGCTCACTCTGAACTCCCAGCGCTTCAGGAAGGAATTTCAGCTCCTTTACATGTTCAGAGCTTGTCAGAGGCATCACCTTTTCGGTGCCAAAGCTGGTGCCAGCCTTTCCTGCTCTCTTTGTTCATCACTAACAGCCCCAGGTTTGTCTCCTGGCTGTTGAGCCTCCCCCTGCTCTGCCCACGGAGCCGGAGCTGCTCCGTTATTATCCCGAATTTCTCTCTCTCCAGCCGTGCCTGGACGTCCCTGTCGTTCAGCTCTGACTGCTCTGGCACCTGCCTGGCTGTTCTGTCTCCTATTTATGGCTTTGCTGTCACCACTCACAGCCACGACTGACAGCACAGCACAGCTCCAGAATTTTCTCCTTTTTTTTTGCCTTTCCCATCCCTTTCCGACAGGGAACTGGGAGCTGCAGTGGCTGGAGCTGGAGGAGGTCAGCCTGACCTGAGCAGAATTGGTTTAGATTGCACAAATTTGTCATTTTTAAGGCCAAAAGGTGCTATTTTCCCCCACCTAACCTGACATTTTGCTTAATGATGGCCATATAAATTCACCCCGTAATTTCCGTCTCAGGCTGAACCGTCTGTGGATGGAGTTGGGCTGTTTTCAGAGCAACAGGCTCTGACCTTTGGAAATGGATCCCATGATGAATTACCAGGTCAGATTTTATTTCCATGAGAGCTTGGGTGACTTCAACTTCCAGACATTGCTCCCCTTGCTTTAAAATCCACCCTGGCTGGTCCATGAGCACCAGAGTCCCTTCCCCAACAGGGACCTTCGTGGCTTTTCCCTCCAAGGCCTCATGCTGAGCTTCTCCCCAAGCCAATATTTATTTAAAATAAATATATTCAATCATATAAAGAGGCTGTTTAATTTTACAAGAGTCTCTTTGCACCCAGAAATACAAATTTCCCCAACCAGAGCCAGAGGGGCCTCAAGGAGAATCACAAAGAGTGGTTGGAACAACTGATTTCAGGGAGATTAAACCCCAGAGGAGTCTGGAGCTGCAGAGCATCCCTGTCAGGAGGGGCAAGGCTGGAGCAGAGATGATTGTTGCATTGGAAAATCCAATGTCTTGGTTGTTAATGATGGAATTTCCATCCCTCACAGCCTCAGGGTGCTGGTGGTGGAGCTGCTCCCCTTGGAAGGCTGAGGCTGCTCCTCATCCCTGCACATGAGTCCTTATTCCCTCAATAAGCTCTTTTCCCAAGGAGAGGGAACTTCTTTGAGGGTTGGAGGCAAGACTGGTGGGAATGGATTGTTGGGGTCTCATTCCCAGCTTGTTACTGGTGTGACCAGTAAGAAGAGAATCCTCTCAGAGGGTGCCCAACCCTGGCTGGGGCTGAGCAGGGAATGAAGATGGGGCTCAGCCTCTGCTCCTGCAGCTCCTACCCCTGGGAAGGTCTGGGAAAAACCTCTCCTGTTTCATTGGAAAAGGCCAGACTGGCCCCAGAACTCCCTTTAGGTTGTGCTGCCTCCAGGTCTGGAGGAGAAGGACATGGAGCTGCTGGAGAGAGGGCAGGGAGGAACAGGAGGGTCGGGGGAGGGAGGGAGGGCTGGGAGAGCTGGGATTGTGCAGCTCCAGGGAGATCACTGAGGGGGCAGGGAGGAACAGGAGGGTCAGGGGAGGGAGGGAGGGCTGGGAGAGCTGGGATTGTGCAGCTCCAGCGAGATCCTCCAGTGTCCAAAGGGCTCCAAGAGCTGGAGAGGGACTTGGATAATGGATGGAGAGACAGGACACAGGGAATGGCTTCCCACTGCCAGAGGGCAGGGATAGGTGGGATATTGGGATGGAATCCATCCCTGTGGGAGTGGGGAAGGGCTGGGATGGAATTCCCAGAGAAGCTGTGGCTGCCCCATCCCTGGGAGTGTCCAAGACCTGCTTGGAGCAACCTGGTCTAGTGGGAGGTGTCCCTGCCCATGGCGGGGGTGGCACTGGATGAATTTAAGGTCCCTCCAACCCAAACCATTCTGGGATTCCCTAATTCCATGTGCTGGCAGCGTTGGGCTCGCCCTGTTTTCCATGAAAAGCTCTTTAATGGCTGTTTAGCAGGGAGTGACAGCGGGATGAGAGGCGGATCCTCCCGGGGCCCTCTGCAATCACACTGTTGGTTTTCTCCTCAGATGACAGAGATCTTGATCTTCCAGTCTTTCATGTGCTGTGTATTTTGGGGTTGGCAGAGAGGCTTTTTTCCCTAAACTGTGGTGTCCTTGACAAATACACAAACAAATGCCTCAGAGCCAGGAAGAAAATACCACTGTGCACGGAAGAAAATGTTAAATAAATCCAGCCTGGCTGGTTCCCAAGGGTTGGAACCCGAGTTCATGTTCAGAGGGATGAGCTCTGGGCACACCACAGGCATCCAAGCATCCCCTCCTAACCGGGGCAGCCCCCACGGGGCCAGCACACCTTTCCCTTGGAATTCCCATGGAATTTATGGCCCTTCATCCCCACCCTGGGAGGTGCAAACGGGTCTCGGAGAGCTCTGCCCTCATTTTTCAGGCTGGGAAGGGACCCCCAGGCAGAGGGGTTTGGCTCAGTTGAAATCCATGAGCAAAATTCCTCTGATTTCCTCCCTTATTGTTTGCATTAAATATTCCATTAATGGGATATCACGTCACCAAAGCAGAGGGGATTGTTAAAAAAAAAAAAAGACATCACACCCTGTTGCTCCCCAGGTCTTCCATCTGCAGGAATTTAATTTCTTACTGTGTCCTAAAGGGAAGGAAAAGGACTTTGGAGAAGGAAGAAGGGGGAGGGAGAAGAAAACCTCCCCCAGAAATGAATGAATTAAATACAATCCAACTGAAGGGGCCACTGCAGTCAGGGAGGGTATTTGTGGGTCTGCAAAGCTCCTGGTGGTGCTGATGGGAAGGGGAGAAGAATCTCTCCATCATTTGTATTTTCTGACATGCTGAGACTTAGGACAAGCTATTAAGGAGCTGACATTTGGATGTGTATTTAAGCCCTGCTTAGATTAAAGCCTTTTATTTCCTCTGACTCTCCTCCCCTCCACATTCCTGAACATTTGCCCCCACTTTAAGGGATTTATTCCTCCATCCCTCCATCCCCCTTTTCTCTCTTCCTCTACTTACCATGAAGCTAATGGGGAATAAATTGAGAGCAAAATGAATATATTCCTGCTATAAATAATTGATGGACATCTCAGCTAGGCTGGGATCCCACACAGGTTTCTGTGCATGTGGGCACAGAACACGCAGAGCTCGGGGAGCCAGAACAGAGGAAATCTGTGCTCCTCATCACAGGAGGCAGGAAGGAGGAGAATGTTCCTCCCTGGCCCATTCCAAGTGCAAAACTCAGGTCTTGGTGCCTTGGGATTGGTGTGTCCAGCTCCCAGCATTGTCCCATTAATGTCCCCACCCCATTAATGCCACCACTGTCCCTCTCGGTGCAGCCCCAGCACGGCCACATTTCACGGAACTGCTGAGGATAATTAAACTTTGCAGTTAAGAGATAACACCAGAGATGTGGTTTCTCCTCTGAGCTTTTCACATCACAGCTGGAGGCATTAGATAAGGTGGAAATTGGCCTATTTTCCAGCCCCAAAGTAGCTTTGCTGTGAGAACACAAGGAAATTTCAGATTTTTTCGCCCCTTCTTTGAAATAAAAAAACTTCAGGGTTCGCATTGGAACGGCCCCACTGCAGAAATCTCTGCCATGCAGCATCTTCTGGGACTCACAGGATGATTTTCCTGGTGGAAATGATGACAAAGGCTGGAGATGACCCCAGATCTTCCCCCAGGATGCTGATGGCCAACACCACACACCCCCCAGATGAGCAGATCTGACAGTACCAGGAGTTCCAGGGGGTCACCAGTCACCAGGAATTAGCTTTAAATTCCACATCTCTTGGCTCCCAAGCCCTGCCTGGGTGGGAATGAGTTTCACTGGGCACAGGCAGAGCCAGGCTGGCAGATGGCACTGCCACCACAGTCCCCCCAGCACCACAGTAACACTTTCTGACACACTTGGAGTGAAAATTATGACTTCAGAGGGTTGGTTTGTCAGGAAACTCAGCAGGGCCGAGGGCAGCAGGAGCAGAGGGGTCTGCCAGGGAGATCATCTCCATGGGAAGCTGCTGGAGTTGGGAGCAGGAATGAGGGAACTGAGCATTGCACAGAGCAGTGAGACCCAGCATTAATCATCAGGCATTTGGGAAACTGTGGGAACCCTGTTAGCTTGTTACCAACCCAGGGCTTAATTAATTACAAGTCCATATGCAGATCTATATATAGACACTCACATATGTGTTCTCTTCCTATAGACACACCCCCAAATGCCCTCCCTGGAGACCCCAATTAAGTGCAGCCTCAGCCTCATCTCCTGACACTGATTCTCTCAGGCAGATGTTGCACAGAGGTGAGAAAAAAAAACCCCAAATATCCCTTCACACTCAGAGAAGCTGCACATTGATCTTCCCCCAGTGCCAGAGCCTTCCAAGTCCCTCTCCCAGCTCTGAGCCCTGGATTGCTGTTTGCTTGGAAAGATGTTTTCACGAGAGAACAGCAAAAAAAAACCCCCAGCCCAACGCCCTCCATGCAGGATATTGTTCCCTTCCTCCTGACATTTATGAACTGTGTATTTCACATCTCTGGTGCCGTGTTCCATAAAATAACATCTGTCAGCGCCGGCAGCGCTCGCAAAGTGCTCTCACCGGGTTCACTCTGCACATTTAGTGCTCTGGAGAGGGGGTTGCAGAGGCTGCTGGCACGAGCAGAGGGCACGGGGAGGGGGAGAGGGTTGGCACATCCCTGCCTGGCACATCCTGCATGGACCTGCTCTGTTCTCACCCAGAAATGTGTCTATTCCTGTCTCATGCCAGTTTGTTCCAGACCAGGGAATGAATCTGTGGGAGTGAAGGGTGTTTGGGGCACAGGCTGCTGAATTGCTGCCCCCCAAAGCTGCTGCCCCCCAAATCTGCTGCCCCCCAAATCTGCTGCCCCCCAAAGCTGCTGCCTCCCAAATCTGTTCCCTGCCAAATTTTCTGCCCCCCAAATCTGCTGCCCCCAAATCTGCTGCCCCCCATATCTGCTGCCCCCCAAAGCTGCTGCTCCCCAAATCTGTTCCCTGCCAAATTTTCTGCCCCCCAAAACTCCTGCTCCCCAAGTCTGATGCCTCCCAAAACTGCTGTCCTCAAAACTACTGCACCCCAAAACTGCTGCCCCTCAACTCTTCTACCCCTCAACTCTTCTACCTCTCAAAACTTCTTCCACCCAAAACTGCTGGGGGGG
>JAWWEV010000570.1:0-10041 GCA_035583235.1 Hafferia zeledoni | reverse complement strand
CTCAGTGCCACGGCCAGTCCTGCCTTGGGCAACTCCAGGGCTGGGCACTCCAAACCTCCCTGGGCAGCCCCTGCCAGGGCCTGCCCACCCTTTCCAGGCAGCAATTCCTGCTGCTGTGCCCCCTGCCCCTGCCCTGGCACGATCTGAGCCTGTTTCCCCTGGTCCCACCACAGTCCTCGTGCAGGTTAAAGCTGGCACCTCCAGCCTGGGCTGGGGCAGGTCCTGCTGGGCTCTGTGCTCAGCCCAAGCCACAGAAAGGCAATTTCTGCCACTGGTTTTGGGGAACAAGCTCTGAAGGTGTCGGTGTGTTCTTTGCCACTGTGCCCTCACTCCAGGCAGGCCAGAGGTCCAGGCTCAAAGCCAGAGTGGCCGAGGGGATAAAAGGGGCTGTCTGTTCCTGGTCCATCAGCAGCTGTGGCATATCCATCAGTGCCAGTAGAGTGCCCTGGCTGCCAGCCTGGCCTGGCTCTGGATGGATGAGCTCTCAGCCGGTCTTTGGCTCCCTCCCAGGGGGATTAGTGGCCCGTATTACGCTCCTTAATTACCTGCTCACACGCGATCCTTTCCACTCAAGGGAACCGGATGGACAAGCATTGAGGGTGCAGGGACAAAGATGCATTTGACCTTCGAGTGCTCGACTTTACAACCCAAAAACTTCCTTCCAGCACAGCCTGTCAAAGGCTGTGCCAATCCTGCAGTGCCCTGATGTGCCAGGGCACAGCAGCAGCAAAGTTTCTGCTCGGGCTGGGCATGGGCACAGCTCAGTGAGAGGTAAAACAGCTCCAGGGACACCCAGTCATGGACTGGGACAAGCAGGGAAGGGAAGGAAAAGCAACATTCCTGACTGCCATGGAATGAGGGGCAGGAGGGAATCCTGTTTGTGCTCCTCCTTGTGCCCCTCTTGGCCTCCTCCCACTGCTGAGCAAACAGAGCACTGCCCAGTCCCCTCTGGGGTGAGGAAGGTCTTCCCAGCACCACGTGGGACCATCGCAGGGTGCACCCTGCACTCAGTAGATGGGATTGTTGGGCACCAGAAGGCAATCCTGGAACCCTTCAGGGTGCACCCTGCACTCAGCAGATGTGACTGTTGGGCACCAGAGGCAATCCTGGAACCCTTGAAGGGATAGAGAAACTCTAATGCATTTCATGGATGATCTGTCTGATGCACTTTTATTCTTTAAGACACAGGTAATACTGTCTAGGGGGAAATTGAAAAGACATACAGAAATTGAAAAAAAAATAGAGATTTTAGTATATTTAGTATATTCTGAAGGATTAGAAGGGAAATAGTCCAGTGAAATTATTTCCACTCTGGTGTAGTCAAGCCTTGAACCTCCAGTGTTAAGGAACCAAAGAGGTCCATAAAGCAGATTTCTAGCCATGTTTCTCTCAGCTCTGCTGTTCCTCAAACCCATCTGTGTGTGGATTCCTACTGGCAGGACCTGCCAAGCCACAACCCCAAACTGCAGGAGGACAGGACCACCCTCCCTCCCCACATCCACCCCTGTTCCATGCCCAGGGCCTGGAGGACCAGAACTGTTGGCCGTGTTTGGGCACTCACTGAATCAAGACACATGAGTTGTTTTCCAAGGCATGGAATAGTCCTGAGGGAAGTCTCTCCCACGTAAAGGGGCTCTGCTTTGAATCCCTCTGTCAGAAATGCCCCCAGACAGGTGCAGAAGGAAGTTTAGATCCACTTTCCTCACAAACAGGCTCTGACTTGGCAACTGAGCCCCATCGTGTATTTTTCCATCCCATTAACATCTCTGGATGTGATGTCAATGTTTGTGCTTTCCCTGTCCCAGCTCTCAGAGCACAACCAGCCTCCCACTCTGTAACTCTGACAACTCAGGGGCTTCATCACAGAGAGGAAATAAAAGGCAGGTGCAGACCTTGCTGATGGAAACTTCTGTCACAGCCACTCAGAGCAAACAACCAGCTACACTGAATGAAATCATTCAGCAGAAAAACTGGGGGAAAGGCCCAGAAATTGTCAAATGAACAGGAATAACCAGGTGTAGGAGAAAGAAAAAGAGGAGGGGGAAAAAGGGGAACAAAAGGGGGAAAAAAGGAGGAAGAAATGGGAAAAAAGGAGGAAGAAATGGGGAAAAAAGAAGAAAAAAGGAGAAAAAAATCTGAAAGACAAAGGGCTACAGTTCTTAAACTTGGACTGAAACCCACTCTCAGCAAAAAAGGTCAATGTCCCTTGCTAAGGAATTGTGGAATCATTAATGTTGGCAAAGACTTCCAAGAGGGTCATGAGAGTTTCATCACATGAAACTCAGTAGCCAGGTATTCTGAAACAAAGATGTAGGTAGTCCTGAAGCTGGACTTAAAATATTAGTACTACAGTTAGACCAACTAACTTTGGTCAGCCCAAAAATTAGTCCCGAATTGAACCTAAAATTTTAAAGTAGCCCATCATCCCTCAGTGCAAGAGAAACAAATGGAGCATCAAAAGAAAAAAAAGTCATTTTAATTAAAGCTTATTTATTGTGAGGCTCTGCAAAACACCCCAGAACATCCCAATGGAGAAGAGTAGGAAAGACCAGAAGGAACCAAAGTCCTGAGCTCGGTCCCTTCCTGCCTTTTTAGGGGCTGCACCAATGGAGCCTTTCTTTGGCCCAAACTCTGCTTTCCTTATTGCTCCATCACACAGAAGGTTCCAGGACAGTCCAGCCCCACCTTGGTACTGGTGTGGACAAAACCTGGTCCCTGCAGTCACCCCCAAACCCCTTCCCACCATGGAGAGGTAAAAGGCACTTTGGTGTGGGTATCTCAGGCAATAACCGCTAATTAGTGCTGTGAGAAAGGAATTCTGTTGAACCAAGGAGCAGAATTCCTTGGGCAAATTCCCTCCAAGTGGCTCCTCAGTGGAGTGTCCTCTGGTGCTTTGTGCCTGCTGAGAAGGTGATAAACCTGTGTCACTGTCTCTGGTAATTAAAAGAACAAATTAACAGTTTTCAGAGGGTGCTTTCATTGCTTCCTCCCTCAGCACAAGAAAGCTCAGCCTGGAGTTATTTATGACACATTTAAAGCTTTTTTGGGCCTCCCAGCCGTGATTTATGGCACAGGCACAGAGCATGTGGAGTCAGAGGTGCTCATGCCCAGCACTGCAAACCCAGCATTGCAAACCCAGCACTGCAAACCCAGCACTGCAAACCCAGCATTGCAAAAACAGCATTGCATGCCCAGCATTGCAAACCCAGCACTGCAAACCCAGCACTTCATGCCCAGCATGACATGCCCAGCACTGCAAACCCAGCATTGCAAACCCAGCACTGCATGCCCAGCATTGCAAACCCAGCACTGCAAACCCAGCACTGCATGCCCAGCATTGCAAACCCAGCACTGCAAACCCAGCACTGCATGCCCAGCATGACATGCCCAGCACTGCAAACCCAGCATTGCAAACCCAGCACTGCATGCCCAGCATTGCAAACCCAGCACTGCAAACCCAGCATTGCAAACCCAGCATTGCAAACCCAGCACTGCAAACACAGCGTTTCCACTCCTGCTTTCCTTGCCACAGTTGTTTCCCCATGTGGACACTAAAACCCAAGACCAGCTATAATGATCTTTGAACAATAAAACTAAAGATAATGGCACCTAAAATGGGATTTCAGCATAATGAGCTGCAATAACATCATTTCTTTCCTTTTTCCTGAGCAGGTCACCGGAGAGGGGATGAGGCTGCCTCACCACACAGCAGGTTTTGTACTTGGGGAGAAAGGACATCCCCCCTGAAGCACATTTGTGATTTTGGGCCCATCCCCTGCATTCCACCGAGGTCAGGAGTGAAAGGACCCCTGAGCTCTGGGTCTGTGCTGGAAGGTGAGGCCCCTCAGAGCTCTGGTGGTCACCAGGGGGCCATAAAGCCATGAGCAATGCCCTGGGTGAAAGCAGCCCCTGGCAGGGGGTAACAGCTCCTGGAGAAGCAGGAGTGCCACTCCATGGCCTGGGCTGTGCCACCTCCAAGCAGAGAGTGGTTTGGGGTGAATTATTAACACAGCTGATCGTGCAGCTCAGCACAGGGTTTGTAAAAATGCCTCTCAGCATGTTTTCTGTGGTCACTCTTGCATACATTTATTATTTAAACCCACTTTCCCTTGCCCTGCTTAGAAAATTGGCTGCTGTTAACCAGTCTGCTCCGTGTCAGATGAAAGTTAAGATAATCTGAATACTTAAAGACTCATTTGATAAAAATTTTTATATAAGACACGATGAAATGGAAGAAATTTCTGAAATAATTCACTTGACATTTCTCTACAGTTCATTTCCCTCATTTGCCTTTAACTGGCAGCTCATTTTCCCCTCAAGTTCTCCCATCCAGGTTGTAAATTCTACAAAATGTGAGAGCAGGCAGAGACGACCCTTTCAAAGCCGTGGAGGTGACACAGAAACCCAAGACTTGGTTTCCAAATGAGTTACAAGGGCCTCGTTGAAAGTCAGATCAGGTTTCTAAGTGGGTTGATGTCCTTTGAAGATCTCGCTGGAGACATGAGCCAGCAGCACCCTCAGGAAGCTCCACAAAGGGAAATCACAGAGTCATCAAATCACAGAATGGGTGGGGTTGGAAGGGACCCTAAAAATCTCCCTGAGACCTGTGTTGAGTCTAAATTCAACCTGATGTAACATTCCTGGGTTTATTTTTCAGAACAAAAAATATAATTAAAAGTAATTTGAGCATTAATTTTTGGTCCAGCCTGCTGGTGTGTGAGAATTCCCATTTCCTTCCTCTGTTTCACTCTTGTACATCATCCCAAACTCCAGCACCCAGTGTTGTTTTTCTGCCCAATGAATCTGAGATTTGGGCACTGGAGGAGGAAAACATGAATGGATGGAAACCTTGTCTTGCTTGGCAAACACAAGGGCCTCTCAGACCATGGGAGCTGAGATCTCCAGAGCAAAACACCACCCTGCAGTTTGCTCTGGCATCTCTCCAGCACATAACAGGATCTCTCACCTCCACCCATAATTATTGCTCCTCCTGCACTCCTGCAGGTGGGTGAGTGAAACACCCACCCCCAGCTCGAGCCACACTGCAGAATGCTGGGGCTGCAGAGGAGATGACAGTTCAGGGGGGTCATAATGGGCATTTCCCCTTGTTTTCTGTGGGGGCCCAACTGGAGCTTTGGGGGCTGTTTGCAGGTGGGGCTGGGTGGGACAGGAGCTGAGGGGCAGCTCGTGCCATGCTAGCAAACCCCTGGAACAGGGTTGGGCACAGGCTGGTACAGCTCAGGGCACTCAGGTTGCACAGTATGAGATGGATCCCAGAAACGTGGATTTATTCCGAGAGCTGATCCCTGAATTAACAGCCGAGACTGTGCTGGAAAGAGCAAAGAACTCCAAAGCTACTGGGGGAGACGGAGCTGCACCAGCTGCTGCTGAGACTGGGGCTGTCCCTGTGCTGTCCCTGGTGCTGTCCTTGGTGCTGTCCCTGTGTCTGTGCTGTCCTTGGTGCTGACCCTGTTCTGTCCTCTCCTGCAGCCCAAGGCACTTGTGCCACCAGGGATTGTTCCCAGCAGAACCCCCAAATCCCCACTCAGACCCCCATCAGGGCAGGTTTCTGCTGCTGTTGCAGCTCTGTAATTAAAGATTAACAGAATCACAGACTCATTTAGGTGTTAAAAGCCCTCTTAGACCATAGAGGCCAACAGTTAAGCCAAGGCCACCACTAAACTGTGTTCCCCAGTCTGAAAAGTGTCTGCCCACACCACCAGCCCCCAAAAGACGTGGGAAATCTTCATCTGCTCACCAACAATGCATTTCAAAATTCAAATTAAACCCAAAAGATCCCTTTTGCAGCTGGCAGCCAAACCCAGCCCAGTTTGCACACCCCTCTTAACCCCCACGGTCTCTGGGTGATTCAGGTCTAAACATCTGCAATAAATAATTCCAGAGGCTTTACTTTTATGGTTCCCTCCCCCCGCCCCCCACTAATTGCCATCAGCCTTAATTACAGGCACTGAAGGTTCAGCAGTCATGCAGTATTTATCAGCCTGGCTGCAATGACCCCTGCATGCTTTTCCTGGGATATGACTAATTTTTTATGGCTCTGGAAACACATAATGTGCCTTCTCCATATGAGGAATATGTGAGGGAGCATTAAAGGTTCAGGAGTAACCAAATAGTAAACACAGTTATAAAATCCTTCAAAAGCTTCGTGCCAACACTGGGCAGTGCCCTCTTGGTCTTCCTCAAATCCCCGCTGTGCCAGTGGGATCTCTCAGACACAGAGGGCAATATTTGGCTTAAATTTTCCTTTGTCTCACAGTCTACAGGAATTCCTTAGCTCCAATCCCATCTCATTTGGCTGCAGCTCTCCAGAGGTTTGTGGCACAGGACACCCCATGGACTCACATCTCCTCCCCAGGGGGATCAGTGCTGGGAATCACACAGGGGATCAGTGTTGGGAATCACAGTGGGATCAGTGCTGGGAATCACACAGGGGGATCAGTGCTGGGAATCACACAGTGGGATCAGTGCTGGGAATCACACAGTGGGATCAGTGCTGGGAATCACACAGTGGGAGCTCCTGGAGGTTCTCACTTCTGAGCAGTGTTTGCCCTTCAGGCCAGAGCTGCTTCTTCATTAACACTCATTAACATGTCCTACCCAGGGAAATGGAGGGGGAAATGCCCTTCATTAGTGTCCCACAGTCCAGTGGGAAATTAGGAAATATTCCCTAGATTATCCCACTTTTCCCCCTCTCTGTGTCCCACTGTGGATGCTCCTCGAGTCCTGCAGGGCCAGGACACCCTGGGGCAGGAGGGGGAAGGTCCAAGTGAAGCCCCACAGAGCCACCTCCTGCCACCTCTGCCCCACCAAACCCACCAGCCACCACCCTCTTTAATGGACCCCCAGCTCATTTGCCCACACAAGGCTCAAGGGAACACTTTTCCCCAATAAAAGCATCCCAAAGAAGAAGAACTGCCTGCCAGACACCTTTAAGGATTATTCCAGAAGCAATAATAAGCATTATAAATGATTCCTGTATTTTTTAATATATCACAGCTCTGAGTTTTAATAGCCTTTATTAAAATGTTCTTGTTGGGAGCAGTGGATTTTAGTGTTGGCACTATATAAAGAAGAAAACGTTTATGATGTACACCAGGATAATTTTACATAAAAGCTGATCTTTTTCATATTAATTTATCTACTGCCATTTATCCTCTTTAGTCTTTCCCAGCCTGTTTTTTAACCTACTGAAGAAGTTCAGACTCACTGAAATTACCACTGTCTTACCTTTAAATCAGTTGGTTTAATTCATTAGGTTCTATTATGGAGCAACTTAGTGGTACTAATCATATTTTCCAGTCTAAAGATAAATAGATTTACCCCAAAAAACAAAGGCATGTGGAAAGGACATGTGTGAGCTGCTGGGTTTGAAGCTGGAGAAGGGGGAGGGGGAAGAGAAGGATTCTGGAATCACAGGAAAATCTGCACAAAAGAGCTTTTGAGCCAAGCCTTGACCCAAAGAAGGCTGTAGAAGTAGGGGATAAGATACTATTTCATTTTTGAGTCTTCAAGAAAAATAAGACTTTTATGTTCTCTGTGATAATCTTCAATCAATCACTCAATCACTTCCCAGCAGTTCTGGCTCCCTGGGGAGGTCCAGGGGGACTCCGGGGTGGACATTGTGCCAAACTCTGCCAGAAGGGCTGGGAGGAGGATCTGGGGATCTGCAGCTCTGCCCTCAGTGCTGGGAGGGGGAGAGAGCCTGGAATCCTGGAGTGGTTGGGGTTGGAAGGGACCCAAAACCCACCCAGTGCCACCCCGGCCATGGGCAGGGACACCTCCCACCAGCCCAGGCTGCTCCAAGCCCTGTCCAGCCTGGCCTGGGACACTCCCAGGGATGGGACAGCCACAGCTTCTCTGGGCACCTGTGCCAGGGCCTGCCCACCCTCCCAGCCAGGAATTTCCCTCCAGGGCAGGGATAACCCCACACATTCCATGATGTGCTCCCAGGTGAAGCTGATGTAAATAATTCTATAAAAAGAAGAGGAATTCCATTTTCTCTGAGTGATACCTGATGAAAACACACCTCAGTGCTGGCTGCCAGTGGTGCTTTCCCTGGGCAGGGTTAGCCCAGGTGACCTGGGAGGAGACAGAAGGTGAGGGAAGAGATAAGTGTGTAGCAATTAAGATAACAAGATGCAAGTGTCTAATAAGGTCATTCTAATTAGCTGGTGCTTCCCAATCATTTGGCACCACCCAACAAAAGCAGTGAGGAACCTGCAGGGTGGGACACAAGCTGGGTAAGGACACCCTTCTCACACCTCATTCCCAGCTCCCTGACCCAGTGTTGGGGCATTTTAGGGCATACATTGGGCTGCCACTCCACCCTCCCTCAGCAGTCCTGTCCTCCTGCCCACTGTGCCATTTGCTCCATGCCAGGTCCTAAAGCAGGGGGGACACACCTGCCCATGGAGGGTTTGTTACCCCCCAGCAGGGCCTGTCCTGCTGCCCAGGGTGCCACTTGCTCCCTCCCAACACCTGAGGCAGGGGGGACACACCTGCCCATGGAGGGTTGGGTATTATTTCCTGACCATTCTGTGCCTGCAGAGGTAAGATCTGTATCTTCACCCTCCATAAAAACCGTCCCTGGCACAGCGTGACAGCCCAGCAGACACAGGTCACAAACATCAGTGAGGGATGAGGGAACCCAACGTGCCCTCCACACCTGCAGGGAACACAGAAACAGCTCTGGCAGCCCTGCAATAAAATCTGGGGGGTTGCTGGGATTAACAGGGGTGGATTTTCTTGTTTAAGCTGATTGTTGAGCACATGCAAAGTATTAGGGCGGTTTAACTGGATGTGCCAGTGATAGGGGAGCAAAGAGAGAGCTGGCAGAAAAGGGCATATTAAGGATTGTATGACAGACTAAGGATTGAACCCCAGATTAAGGATTGAACCCCAGATACAGACTGCATCCTGAAGGTAATTGGCACTTCATGTTTGAATCAACAGGATGTTTTATGTTTGGTGAATGAGTCAACAATCCCTCCCAAATAAAGCACTGGGAAATAATCAGGGACATGCCATGGAATTACTGCATTAAATCCCTCCCCTGGCTGTGGCAGTCCTGGCACATCAGGTGGCACAGCAATAAAACTTGGGTGGTTGTTTTCCTGAGTGTCAGCACATTGTGGGGAAGGACTGTCAGAGCAGGGCCACTGGAAAGTGCTTTCTGTCACACTTATCTGTCACTATCAAGCCTTTATTTCCTTTGTCAGCTGTTATTTCTAAACAGCAGGAGCTGTGGACGTGGGTTTTGATTTATTTATTGTTAAAAACAATTTTTTCTGCTCCAAAAGCAGCTGATTTTCAGGAGTTATTTTATCACTGTACTGTTGTATTTTCTGTCTCAAACACCACAGACAAAGAAGGGTTTCAAATTACAAAAGCTGTGGGTTGTTTGCCTTCCCAGTTTTTATTAAATGTTCTTTTTATCTCACAGGATCACAGAATGACAGGTTTGGGTTGGAAGGGACCTTAAAGCTCATCTCTGCCCGCCCCCTGGCAGGGGCTGGGCACCTTCCACTGGACCAGGTTGCTGCAAGCCCTTTTAACCTGGTTTGCATTTCAAATGTAAGACCTGAGAATTCCCTTAAGACTGAGCAGCCTTTCCAGGGAAATGTTATTATCCCCAAAGTTATCCCAAAAGAAGTTTTTCTCCCAAGGGGGCTGGCAGTGATGGCATCACAAGTGGGGTCAACAGGTTCACACACACAAAGAATTAAAGCATCAGGAACACACCTTAGAAGGGAGAGTGTGGCACTGGCCCTCCCAAAGTGCTGCCAAAAACCTTCTACAATTTTAGGACTTATTTTTGGAATGTAAACAGGCAAGAGCATTATCTGCCAGCAAACAGCCCAGGCTGGCACCACCAGCTCTGCTGGCACTGGCAATGCCAACAACCCCAGCTCTGCTCTGCTCCTGGAGAGCAAATCCCAGCAGGAGCAGCTGAGGGAGCTGGGGGGGCTCAGCTGGAGCAAAGGAGGCTCAGGGGGCACCTTCTGGCTCTGCAATCCCTGC
>JAWWEV010000569.1:0-10053 GCA_035583235.1 Hafferia zeledoni | reverse complement strand
AAGCAGGAACTCAGGAACCCCAACCACACTGATGGAGGCACAGGGAAGGAGGAACTCAGGAACCCCAACCACACTGATGGAGGCACAGGGAAGCAGGAACTCAGGAACCCCAACCACACTGATCCAGAACAGCGAAGCAGGAACTCAGGAACCCCAACCACACTGATGCAGCACAGGGAAGCAGGAACTCAGGAACCCCAACCACACTGATGGAGGCACAGGGAAGGAGGAACTCAGGAACCCCAACCACACTGACCCAGCACAGGAACTCAGGAACCCAGGAACCCCAACCACACTGACCCAGCACAGGAACTCAGGAACCCCAACCACACTGATCCAGCACAGGGAAAAGCAGCCAGGCCATAAACAGCTCAGGGAGAGGCAGGCAGAGGGCAAAGCTTGCTCTCCATAATGTTATATTATGCCAGTGATGTTACAGCCTTCTCAGCCACAGAAGTGACCACATTTAAGCCCCCTGGTTTTAAGGGCCCCATGTCCTGAGAGAAACCAATTTGCCTCAAGGTTTTGCCCTGTTTTCACCAAATGGCCAACAATTTGCAATGTCATGGGAATGGGGCAAAGATGAACCTACCCCCCTCCTCTGAGTGCCCAAAAGGCACCTGATAATTCTCTAACCAGATAAAAAAAGCACTATTAAAGTGAGTGAGAAAAGGCAGAGCACACCAAAGCTCAGTTTGGAAAGGATCTTAGAAGTATTTGTGAAATGCAAGATCTTTGGGGAAATTCCATCCAAGATTGCTTAGTCAAGAGGCTTCGTTCATCTCTGTTTGTCCCAGTTACAAAGGTGAACAGACACTTGTTCCTGTTAACAAGCACCAAACAGGCAAACATTTACCCCTTAGTGGAAAGCAGGAACTCACCAATCATTGTTTTTAGATTTTCACTTGTCTTAGTTTGAGGCACAAGGTTTGCAAAACTGCTGAAGTTTTCAAAGACTATGAAAAAAACTACCAACAAAATTGAATGTATTTTCCTGCCAAGCTGTGGGAAGCCCTCAGGGTATCACAACTCCATGAGAGGGACTTTCCACTCAGCTGGGACACACTGTGGTTCCCCCACTTGCCTTCACTGTCCTGGGACCTTTCCCTTCCATGACTTGTCTCCAGCTCAGCATGAGAGCAAACTCCTCAGTTTCATCATGCCCAGGAGCAGAAGGTCCCTCTGCACAGCAACCAGATCAAGGAGATGACATGAGCAGTTCCCACATGGTTGGGACAGGGCACATCTCCTTTTCAGCAAGGAAAAACTTTTCTTCTACTAAGGTCAATGTGAGTTCCCTCTTCAACATCCAAAGGACTTCCTTTATCTCCCCGTGTGGTGGTGGAGCCCAGGACAACCACCCTTAGAGAGGAACAGAAGGGAAGGAGCTCAAAGATCAAGTCCAAAGTTGGTGTTCCCAAATAAAGGAGTGAAGAGGATTAGCCCAACCCCTCCTGAGACACTGGCCACCTCCAACCCAACCATCAGGGCAAATCCCTGCCTCCCCACCCTGGATGGGTGGGGATGCCCTGGGGAGGCACCACTCTCTCCAATCCCTTCCCTGCTTCAATCCACTCTCCAAGAGAGCAAACCCAGGCAGCCACATAACAAGGTGAGATTTCCCCTTCCATGATGGCACATCCCAGCAGCATCTCCTTGAGATGCCTGTGGGCAGGGAAGGACCTGGCTGAGAGCCCTCTACCTTCCCAGAGGGAACCTTGCAGCTAGGAACAAGGCACTGCTCCACCAGCACCAGAGAAAGGCCACGGGTACCTTCATGGCAGGATAACACCCTTTTCTGCCCCAGTTGTTCTGAGGCTGAGCATCCTGGGCAGGAAACAGAAGAGGAAAAACAAGCTCCTTTGCCACCAGGATCAGTTTGTGGACACATTGCCCAGGTTTGCTGGCAGTGGCAACAGGTGGAGGGACACAAACTGTCTCCCAGAGTCACCATCTCCAGGGTTGGCACCAGGACATGACTCAGCACTTGGCTTGATGCTGCCAAAGGGCTTAAGGCACTGGGGGAACAAGGACAAGAAGCCTGATGAAGCTAAAGAAAAGAGCTTGGGCTGCTGCTGCAACAGAAGAAAACCCACTTGATTTGAAATTAAAAGCAAAGGGATTCTAAGCAGAGGTTTTTTCAGAGCAAGACCCCCATACAAGCTCCCCAGCAAGGTCATCATCTCCTTTGACCTACACCTGAGCTTTCTGTCTCCTTCATTTCATCCTCCAAATGGGCATTGGGCAACAGGCAGGATGTTTGCCAGATGCATCCTGGCTGCAGTGGAGGAGCTGGATACGCAGCTGTGACATGGGCTGGAGCAAGTGCATGTGTGGTACCTGCTCCTCCAGGGAAAGGGGCTGTTTTTCTTAGATTACAGAAGAAATCTTGGGTTTCAACCATCCTCTGCTTGTGAGATTTTACTGCCTCCTCTACACCCCATACAGGAGCCAAAGATAGAAACTCAGAGCCGAGGGAGGGAACAGCTGGAGGAAGCCTTTGTAGAAATCGGGGCAAGAGGGGAGGAACCTGTGATTTTCAAGATTCAAACTTCAGCCTTCATGTGTTTACCACCAAGTTAAGTGCTCTGCAAAGAGCAGGGAGATGAAAGTGATAAGATGTTCTTTCAAACCACACAAAGGCAGCGTGTCAGAAGATCCAGGAGGTAACTGGTTTGACAAACATCCTTTGAGGGTGCTCGAACCATCCAAACACCCTGGTACGGCTTCCTTGTAGGGCCTCGGGGTCCTGTTCCACTGGGCAAGGTCAGAAGTGCTGTTATCTTGAGGATAAGAGCACACTGAGCCATGGCAAGGACCATGAGTGACCTCTGCTCCTTGGATAGTCAAACCTCACCTTCGAGGAGCCTCTGCTCCCTCAGCCAACAGGGGAACAGGCAATAGAGAAGGAACATGGGGAATCTTTTCCAAAACCCAGACCAAGCCCTTACTAAATCCTGGCCATGCACAAACTGACCCTGAGATCAGCTCAGTTGGTTAAAATTTGGTTGTAATAATGCCAAGGTCATGGGTTCAATCCCCTGTCTAGGCCATTGACTTAAGAGTTGGACTCGATGATCCTTGTGGGTCCTTTCAACTCAGAATAGTCTGTGATTCTGTGATCAAAACGTGATGAACCCACAGAGGGGAAACACAAGAGAAATCCATTTATGTGTCACTGCTCACGTCTCTGCAAATCCACCCACACACCTACTCACCTACCCAAGCTGTGCTGGTTTGGTGAGACCACGACCACTGCTGCTCCTGGGTGGTGGGACAGGCTTGAAAGGGCTGAAAAACTACTTGTCATGAGGTCTGATTTCTTGAGAAGTCAGTCATAGCAGTGTCTGGGCACCCTGTGGGATTGCTCCCTTGCCCATAAAGTGAGGAGCCAAATGACTGGGAACAGGACAGATTACAAACCTGAACCACAGCAGGGTTCCCATGATGCTCCCTGCTGTGTTACACAGAAAAATCCAACCAACAAGCAAAAAAACCCAGGAAAAAAATACACCATCCCCCTCTGTTACAGTCCTCCTTGGGGTGTGGAAGGAGGAATGGAAAAGGCCACCAGAAATGAAGCATCATCTTCCAGGACATAAAGGAGAATCTGAAACAAAAAGCTGTCATTTCATGCTGTCTGCACAAGCCTGGCTCAGTCACCTTAAGGTGAACACACAGGAGAGATGTACAGGAACCTGGACATCCCATTCCTGCTCTACTCCCAGGTGGGACACAAACACCTCAGTGATGGCCACATCCAGAACAGAATTTAGAAATTACACAGGCTGTGGGGAAGGGGCAACAGGACAGGATCACCCAGCACAGGATTGGAAAGGGGTAAACAAATGACCTGGGGCCAAAGCTGGGAGTACCTGCTGCCATCAGGGCACCACTGAATGAGCCTCAGCAGAGACAGAAAAGCACTGAGTGGCACACTGGTGATACAGACATTGAGATCATGCTGGTTTTTCAGAAGACCAAAACAGCCAGAACAATTTGGAATTGATTTGAACAGGCAACACAGGAAAATGTTTGACCTCCTGGACCCACTGGGTGTCTGGGGGGTTTGGCAACCACACCAATATGAAAAACTGCAGCCAGGAATGAGCTGCCCTGCAAACTGGCAACATTGGAGCTGTCCAGCTACAGGGATGTATCTCTGCTGGGAAGGACAGGACTGGCCACTTGGAGATCCCACAAGCAGCAGATACAACCCATTTTTCCTGAATGACTCTGAAAGGAAGATTTTCACAGCAATTAGTCCCCCACTCTGGGACGCCTGGAGCAGCACATGTAGAAAGTCTTGATGTAATAAATGAGCAACAAGCCACTATATGAACCATCAACCTTAAAAATGATGTGGGATTGGCACATACTACAGGATTCTGAGCAAACTACAGTGTTTGGTAGGGAAATGGGAAAGAGAAGTTTAGAGAGTGATTTTGTTTTAAGAAAAGATAAAACTCATGGTACAAGAAGAAAACCCTCCTCTGGAATAACAACAAGTACCTGTGCCTACAGGACAACAGTACTGAGGGCAGGAATAGCACAGGACATCCCCGCATACTCACAGTAGGAAGTAAATTCTGATTTATTAATGGTAAATGCTGTTTTGGGAAGAAAAGAGGTACCAGCCTGGCAGCTCTCTTGAGATACAGAACACTCCAGGACCAAGCCCTCCTCGAGCAGCAGCCAGGCAATGCTGTTGCCTTCCTGAACTGCAAAGCCTCATTTACACCAGAAAAGATGAGAACTGAAAAGCTTACTGAGACCCACAACTAGAAAGCTCACTGAGACACGGAGATCAGTCTTTGTTCTCACTGTGTCTGAGAACTGGGCTGAATGAGACACTCCTACCACAGAGCAGGGAAAGCACCTGAAGTGCCAAAGCAGTTTCTGAGTCCTTTTAGTATCAAACAGCACCCACAGAAGGTAAGACAAAATGAGTAAAACAGAGGCCAGGTTTTACATCCAGGTTTGGCTGCCTGTTCCACTCAGGTGCCAGTCGGGCACCCACAGTGGGCACTGTGGGGCTGGTGGTGTTCTTGGCAACAGCACAGGATGGGGGGCTCAGCCCTGCCCAAGGAACTGAAATGTGAGATGTGATTCATCTCACCAAACTGCCAACAGCTAAACTTGGACACCTCTTTGTGAACGACTTACCTGTGACCACTCAGCTTGTGCCAAAGCGTAGCCAAGATGGTCACCTGTGTCCTGCCAGGACACTCCTCTCCCTCCCCACTAAATGAATTTGCTCCAAGTCTGTCACCCAACTCTCTGCAGAGCTGGACTGGATTAACTCAGCCACGGACTTGGGTCATGAGATGCTTCTTTGCAGAAAAAAGTCTAAAATAATTCCCAATCCACATTCCTGTAAGAAAATGGCTCAGTGGGAAGGCACAGTCGTGGCCATCATTAGCCCATGGCCAGGGCACAGAGAGCATCCCTGTAAGCCAGTTTGAAAGTTAAGTCTGACCCAACAACTGCACATTTGTGTGGGCAGTTCTGCTGTTGCTCTGACAGGTTGTGACTACGGACACAACATACCAGGATGAGGCAGAAAGAAACATCTGCAGTCAAAGAGGAAAGGTCTCCAGCTTGAGAAAGAGCTTAAAAACACACTGCAACTGAAGGATGCACCATCATCCAAGTGAGGAACAGATAACAACCAGGAGAGGCAGAAATATGGGAACTGCCCTGTCATCTTCCTGCAACAAGAAGCCCCTGGTCATCAGTTCTGTGTCTAACACTTTGCCTTCAACATCAAACCCACATCTAAGGCATCATACAACAGCTGGAACCTGGAGATCCAGAGCACTGTGCACCCCAGGGCTGTGCTGCCAGGCAGGGCAGCCAAGGGGGAGAGAAAAATTCCAAATCCAGGCATGGACTTTCCATGATTCCAGGCAGGGCTGAGTTTTTATTGCTCAGCGTGCCTTTCCAGCCTGGCACTGTGGGTCACACCAGGGCTTTGCTCTCAGGGAAGGGAGAACACAGCGAGTTACGAGGCAGTAAGACCTGGGGGAGGGAGAGAAAGGGAGAGGGGGCAGAACAACCACAAACCTCCACATTCACGTGTGTGATGTCAGAGCCAGCAGAGCTCAGCATCACGTAGCACTGAGCCACACCCCCAGAAAAACCCCCAAATACAACGCCCTGTGCATGGAAAGCGAGTTCCTCGGGTTTGGGTGGCACTGCAGCCCGGCTACATCTCTGTGCAGAGCCACAGAGGGCAGAGGCTTCCGGGGAGGCTGCGGATAATAAACATTCTGAGCCTCGGGGGAAGTAGAGCAACAGTGTCTGGGGCTGCAGGTCCCGCAGTACCGGAGCTTTTCACGGTGATCACGAGTGGTTTGTCACCCCAGCCCCTCCCGGTACAGCTCTGCTCTGCTCAGCTGGCACGGGGTGCCCCCAGCTCAGCGGATCACAGGAGAAAGGCATTTCTCAGCTTCCTGGTGGTTAAGACAAGTCAGGTCCACACAAACACCTCCATCCAAGCCATTGGAGTTGATGCAAAGGGCAATTATTTAATGGGATTTCCCAAATTCCACCCCCAAGATTATCTGTGTGAGCAGCCAGAGCTTAAGGCTGGCACTTTGAGTTGAAGACACTGTGAACTTGAGCAAGGAGGGTGGTGAAAGGGCTAGAGCACAAGTCCTATGGGGAGAGGCTGAGGGACCTGGGGTTGTGCAGCCTGGAGAAGAGGAGGCTCAGGGGAGACCTCATTGCTCTCTACAACTCCCTGAAAGGATGTTGTACCCAGGTGGGGATTGGTCTCTTCTCTCAGGCAACCAACAGGAGGACAAGAGGACATGGGCTTAAGCTCTGTTAGGGGAGGTTTAGGTTGGATATCAGGAAGAAGTTCTTTCCAGAGAGAGTGCTCAGGCATTGGAATGGCCTGCCCAGAGAGGTGGTGTATTCTCCAACCCTGGAGGTTTTTAAGGTGAGACTGGATATGGCACTCAGTGCCATGATCTGGCAATCAAAGTGGGGTTGGATTAAGGGTTGGACTTGATGATCTCGGAGGTCTTTTCCAACCCAAGTGATTCCATGATTCTATGATTCTAACTAAAAAAAAACCCAAACCAAAAAACCAACCAAAAAAACCCCCAAATAAACAAACAAACAAAAAAAACACAAACAAAAAACGTCCAAAAAACCCCAAGAGATGCAAACAAACAATAATAACTCCAAAGTGTAACTGCTTTTTGCGTTGGAGATAAGAAAGAAAAAAAATGAAAACATCAGAAGCAGAGCCCTAGTACTGCTCACTTTAGGTGTCCTTTGTGCTGGGATCTGCTATCCTTAAGCTGATAAAGTCATAGAAATGTTTTACAGCACCAGGAGCAGGACTCACACCACCCACTGGTCTGAAGCAAGTCCAAAAGTGCTGCCAGTATTGAGCACCAGCTGCCAAGGATGCAGCTGTGCCATGTCCCACCTGCAGAGCAGCACATGAGGTGGTCTCAGCACCAGCCTTGATGATAATGGAGATGTTTCACCCTGACTTTAGGGTCAAGTTTTCCCAAGGGCGTGCAACCAAAGCAGCAAACTAAATCACAGCAAGAGCAGAAATTGGGCTGCAAGAAACTCAGCAAAAAGAACAAAATAATCAGAGAAACTGTCTTGAGGTGAGTAATTCCTCAGTGGACAGGAATGTCCAGGGGGTGCACAAAATGAGATGCAGAGAGAGGGAGGTCCTTGAGGCTCAGAATGAAACTTTGCAACTCATCATTTCGAAACAGTGTTTGCACTCGGCTGACCATGATTCAAAAAGTAAAAATCAAGTCAGAAGAAAAAGAAAAAAGAAACTTCTCAGTTCTGATTAAATGAGACATTTTCCCCACACACACACACCAGTGTTTAGGTTCATGTTGCAAAAAGCAAGACCCCATGTTGCAAAGCTCTCCCTGGGACCAGCATCACACCAGTTTCCAATGCCACCTGCTGGGAAAAATGGTACCCAGGCAGGAATCTGCCACCAAGGATGCTCCTGTCCTGGTCTGCCCTCCTCCAGCATCCCTGAGGCAGCCAAAACCACAAGCACTGAGTGTGTTTCTGCACCTCAAGAGCTCACCAGTCATTGCCACTCAATTCTTCACTCCTTGTGGAAACACTTGTGGCTTTCCTGGAGCTGGAATAAGGCATTAACTCAGAAATGGACAGGCAAAAATTCTTGCCTGGGTCAGGGCGGTGAACTTGGGGCATCCAGTTCACAAAAACCCTGACAGGTGTTTTTTTTTATGAATGGAAAGGCTTTTCAATCACTTCCCAGCTGTTTTCCCTGCTGACAAGAGCCAACCAGGAGGGCTGGGCTCCCCTGAGCCCTGGTGCTGACTGTCCAGATGGTTGAGGGCAGGAAGGAGCCCAGCTCAGCGCCAGCAGCACCCGAGTATTGTTTATTTGCTGGTTCCTGTTTTTAGTTTTGTCTCTGGCTTTTTTAGTTTGTTCTAAAATTGTGCTGCAATAGCAATACCTGCTCTGAATAGCCTGGGGATCTCTTTGAATTAAGAAGAAGCCCAATGCTACACCACATTTTCTTACCTAATAAAAAAACAGAGGCCCCAACCCCAAAGCAAACGATGACCAAATGCTTTTTTTTTTTGGTTTTAAGATGAACTGGAGCAGATATTACCAGCACTCAGGAGCCCCTGGTATGAAGACACACTCTGTGCATGTCCTGTCCTCCCAAAACTGGGGCTGCCAGCAAGGATAGATTTTCTGGAATGAGGCAAGACTGTCACCAGCCCTCCCTGCTGGAAGGTCAGTTCAAGTGATGATGGGATCTATCACCAGTGTCTATTTTGGGGCAAGGAGCTGACCAACAAAACATCTTCCAAGTGCATCCTCACTGCAAAAGGTGCCAACCATGGGAGTGTCACTGGAGCTGACACAGGGTCTGCTGCTGCTGGGCACCAAATCCTGCTGTGGTCCCACCTGCCAGGGCTTCCTCCAAGACTCGAGCATGAGGCAGATGTGAATGGGCTTCATCAGGAGGAGGATGCTAGAGAAGACCTTTGGTCATGTCCCTCACGGACTCATTGCCGGGATCCTTCTCCTCTCACCACAAAAAGGGGGCAATCAGTGGTCAAAGAGGTGGCCCGTTGGCAACTTGGGTATGTGATGTCCTTGGGTTTGGGTCCCAGAGGCAGAAAAAGCCCTTTAGCCCCTGGAGACATCAGCACTCAAGGGACATGGGGACACTGATGCAACAGGTTTCCTCTGCATTCCCTGGGCAGTCCTGACATCCTGGGCTCTCACAGCCACAAGACACAAGCCCCAAGCACAGATGGGGGTGAGTTACACCCCAGCTGCAGCTCCCAAACGTCCATCCTTCCAAGGATGGACCAGGCTACAACAGGCTGCATTTAGAGCACACCACAACTGAACCCCCCAAAACACAATGGCCCAATCTTACTCCTCCCCACACACTCCCTGCCTGGCTCTGAAGACTGACTTTGGTTTCAAGCTTGCAGGTTCTCCACTTCCATCATGGTATGGATGGCAACCTCAGACTTCCCTGTTCCCATCACTTTTTCCTCTATTCCCAACTCTGTGCCTGGAAGTCCCCACAGTCCCTCTCACCAGTCACCTCTTGGAGCAGCCTCTGATCAGGGTGATGCATCAGTGCCCTGTGAGGGGCACAGGTAGGGCAGAGCCTCTCCAATGGGGCATTGGTCACATGCTGCTTTATTAGAGAGCTGCAGAAAGAGAACACAGCCCCAGTGCTTGCAGAGCTTAGAGAGTTTAAACAATTTAAACATCTCCAGGCTGTGCTGGAGAAACCACATGTCACAGCCCTAAGGCTGAAACATTTGATTGCCAAAGCCCAGATTAGCACCAGCTCCCCCCAGGAGCCACAATCTTTGGGAATTATTCACCTCCCATTCCCTCAGCACCAGACTTGAGCATTATTTAATGCCTTTATCCTCAAATCACTCCTCCAAGGAAGAAAAGGGACCTTGGGGTACTCATTGACAGGAAGCTCAACAGGAGCCAACAGTGTGCCCAGGTGGCCAAGAAGGCCAAGGGGATCCTGGCCTGGATCCA
>JAWWEV010000568.1:0-10058 GCA_035583235.1 Hafferia zeledoni | reverse complement strand
TGGCACTGAGTGAGAATCCACCACATCTTGATCCAACCCCACTGTGATCACCAGCCCAGGGCACAGAGTGGGGTTGGATCAATGGTTGGATTGATGATCTCGGAGGTCTTTTCCAACCCAATCCATTCTATGATTCTGTAATTCTATGATTGAATTTGGTGTGGAATCCGCCTCACCCTGTCTGTGATGCAAAGCAAAGGGAAAACCCATGACTGGGGTTCAGTTGTGGAGCATCAACAACCCTCCTGCTGGGTGGGGAGAGGACTTTGCTTGGTCACCCACGGGACCTGATATTTCTCTGTGATTCTCCTTGAATTTTAAATGTCTGCATCATCCTGTGGCGTCAAACTCTGAATTGTAGTCAGATGTACTTTGAAATCCTCTGCCTGATAATTCCACCTCATGTTCTTCATTCCTGAGGGAACTTCTCTCTGAGTTCGTGACTGTTCCGGTGGCTCCATTTTCATTTTAGAACCAAATTATTTCGGAATTCTTTCCGAAATCTCTTTTGATCCTTTGAAAAAAAGAATCATCTGAGAGTCAGGGGCTTGAGAAGGGAGAGTCACCAGCTCTTGGCTGGGGCTGGGTAGTTTGATGAGAGAAAAGTGTCTATCGACTCGGAGATCTGCAACGAATCAGTTCCTGTGAGAGATAAGTTTTTCCTGGAGGGTTTTGCAAGACCTGCTGGAAAGTCCAATTCATCAGAGCTCTGCTGCTCAGGGGGGAGATAAGGGGAGGAAAGGGAGATAGGGCTGACCAAATCTCTGAAGGCTGAGCCCTAAGACAGCCTTTTTGCAGCGGAAGGAAAGAGTTTTACCAGAAATGAGGGTTCTCTGAGGGGCCACCTCCAAACCCTCAGTCCAGCCCGTTCTCGCTGTCCCAGAGGTGGGAATTTACTCAGGACATGGCACATTTAGCCCTTCCCAACTTCTCAGGTGCGTTGTGGAGGTGGCAGGGATGGTTTTTACTTTATATCTTCCTGCATTTAACAGGTTTTATGTAAACACTGGGACCTGCTTTGTGTCTGCTCAGAAGTGCAAGAGGCTGGAGGAGCTCCGAGGCTGCTCTGTAGAGAAGCAGAGCTGGGAGAGATGCTCTGTCTGAACAGATTCGGTTCAAAGCAGAGGTGAAAAATTAAGGACTACCAACATTTTCCAGCATTTTGAGTGCTTTTCTTCTCTTGGGGGTGCCAATAATGCAGAACACTCCCCAAGTTCTGGCAGGACATTGGTGAATCTCCCACATTTGTGGCTGCAGGAACAAGAGGTCCCAAAGCACCTCCAAGAGCTCTGGTTGCATGATGTCCTTGCCCCAGCCATGAGTGTTTCCAGCAGCCCTGTGGGGACAGGCTGAGTGTGACTCTGAGCACTCCCCTGCTTGAGAAGACACTCAGCATGTGGGTATAGGTGTGACTTTGTGGGCTGCAGATATAAATAACAGGTAGAGCTCAGACTCTGTGGCCTAAACTTTGATGCTTTCACATGCTGGCCCAGCTAAGTCTTCATTCCTTGACCTTAAAAGGCCAGATCCTGCCTCTGATAAGGACTTCCCCTGCCTCCCACCTCCCACCTCCCACCCAAGCCCCTGCCAGACCTTCCCACCTCCAGCTGTGTCCTCCCTGTGCCTCAGGCTCAGCCCTCACTTCTCTCTGTTCCATTTGTTTCAGGTGTTGAGGTGTGAAGACAATTCCCACCTTGGCACAGTTGGAGTGTGAGGAGTTGGACAAACAGGGAGAAGGTTCAACAAAGGGAGTTTGGTGGAAGGTTCTTTGTCTCTCTGTCTCACGAAGGCCCGTTTTGGGGTTCCTGTCATCTCCCAACCTTCCCAGCTCAGCTGGACAGGGAATACTGGGTGCAGTAACCTTGGAACTGCACCCAATGTTGGAACTTCTCATGGGGTGTCCTTGTAGCCCCAGGGGCAAGAGAAGGGCAGGGGGAACCAACCTGCTCTGCCCAGTGTGGGGGCTGAGTTTACACAGTGAAAAAGCCACCTGTTGGTCCCTGACTCATTCAACATGTCACATCCCAACCTGAACCACTCCTGGGAAGTGATTAAGCCCTGAAAAAAATCTGCATTTCTGCACCTTGACACCGTGAGAAACCACAAGAGCATTCTCTGAAATTCTCCTTTTGATGCTTCGAGCTCAGAAGAAACTTTGAGGGAAAGCTGAAAGAACTACCCCAAACTTCTTCATGCCAAAGGACACTCTTTTAGTTTGGTTGTGCTCAGAACCTTTGCACTGATAAATTGTAATAAATGCATTTAATTACAAAATCCCACTGATTTGAACAGAGAATACTTAAGTGGGACTTGTCCTGATTTAAAACAGAGCAAAACTCTGGTCATTCTGAGCAAACTGAGACGACAAACAGATGAGGATTTGTCTCTTCTGCAGGTCTGGGTTGTGCAGAGATCACTGTTGATGACAACCTGTCAATACTAAAGGTCTCTAAATAGGTATAAAGAAATGAATAAATAGCTCATGTTTCATCTGCAAGCAGCAGAAAATTGAATCAAATTGTTTTTAGAGCAATTTTAGGCTCAGTGCTCACATTTCTGCTGCACAATATGTGAGTGCCAGTGTGTGTTTGATGGGACTCCTTCACAACATCCTCACACTGTTGGAGCTTCCAAATCATCCCGAGATCTTTTCTGCCTCATTTGCTGGGTGCTGTCTTGGGACACCTTAAAAAGGAATCTGATTTTCAGGAAGAGCTTCAAACTGAGAGAGAGGAGGTTTAGGTGGGATGTTGGAGAGAAATCCCTCCCTGTGAGGGTGGGCAGGCCCTGGCACTGTTTGGGCAGAGAAGCTGTGGCTGCCCCATCCCTGGGAGTGTCCAAGGCCAGGATGGATCAAAGGAGCAACCTGGGCTGGTGGGAGGTGTCCCTGCCCATGGCAGGGGTGGCACTGGGTGGGCTTTTAGATCCCTCCCAACCCAAACTCTTCCCTGATTCCTCTCAAACAGGCAGATGAACCCACACCAATCAGTGCTGGGCACGAGGCTGTCAGTGAAGGGAAGGGCAACAACCACAGCAGGGCAGGGACTTTTCACAGACTGTTCACCTTCCCCCAGGAGAGAAGAGCAGCAGGTGCACGACTTGTCCCTGCCCATGGTGGGACAGGATGGTCTTTAAGGTCCCTCCCAACTCAAACCATTCTGTGCCTTTTGTGAGGTCACACCTGGCACAGGTTGGGCAGAGCAGCTGTGGCTGCCCCAGCCCTGGAAGTGTCCAAGGCCAGGATGGATCAAAGGAGCAACCTGGGCTGGTGGGAGGTGTCTCTGCCCATGGCAGGGGATGGAATGAGATGGACTTTGAGGTCCCTCCCAACCCAAACCATCCCATGAGTCCACAATTCTGGGATTCTGTGATATTTTGCTCCCAAACTTGTTCTGATCCCTGAGTTGGATTCTTAGGGAATCACTGATCACTCTTGGCAAACCTGACCATTTAAATGTGGTCTTTTGGAATGAAACTCAGGAAGTGAAGAACCCTGGAAATGTTCCAAACCTCCAGACACAAATTACAACTGGACAGTATTTAGGAACTATTTCCTTCCCACCCCTGATTTGAGTTGATGTGAATGTTCATGGAGGGAAGTTGAGTCCCCCAAACACCCTGATTTCTGTTTGTCCTTCTGTGTCCTGAGGGACACACAGTCCCTGCCCAAAGGAGTGTCCTGAATGATTAGGAATTATATCTTGGCTTTTGCTTGAGGAGAGTTACCAGTCACTGAGAAAAAGCAGTTCCTGCCTGTCACACAATCCATTGGTGGAGCAAGAAGGTTGGTCTTGGCCATGTGGGTTATTAGCCCTGCTGGTTCTCAGAAGGTCATGTGGCAGATGTTCACAGCTCCAGCCACACAACCCCATGAGACTCCAGAGGAGTCTGAGCTCTCCCTTCACCTGCACTTCTGAATGTCTCCATTTCATTCGGCTCCGAAATAGCTCTGTGAGAATTTCTGCCTGAAACCCGAGGAATGATTATTTTGGGGCAATTCTCAGCATGAAACATCTTTTTTTCTTGGGGGTAAGAAGAGGAGGGAAGTTTTCAGCTGAAGGTGTTGGCCAGACCTCTTCCCCCCTGCCAGGAACCTCCCCGATGTTGTGCTGTGACTCAGAAAAGCTCTTTGCAGTGACACAAACTGTGCTGTGATGATTCTGTGTGTGTGGTGGCCATGGGAGCATTTCAGGGCTCACAAACTGTGAGGGGCATCGTGGCTCTGATTTGAGTTGGTGGGTGCCAAGGGGCAGGAGGCTGAACTGAAGGGTGTGGGGATTGAGACGCGGCCGAAACTTTGTCACATCACTCCCTGATCAAAGTGAAACAGCTCTGCCTTCTTTTACCATTTTAGGGCAATCCTGCAGAGGTGATGGTTGGTCAGGATTGGTGCTGATTGGGCCCTTTGGCCAAGCTTTGTGTTAGTTGGGGTTGTTCACCTTGGAGAAGAGAAGTTTCGGGGTGACCAAATTGTGGCCTCCAGTGCCTGAAGGAGCTCCAGGAAAGATGGAGAGGGACTATTGAAGAGGGCCTGGAGGGACAGGGCAAGGGGAATGGCTTGAGATTGAGAGAGAAGAGGTTCAGATTAGAGATTAGGAAGAAGTTGTTCCCTGTGAGGATGGGCAGGCCCTGGCACAGTTTGCCCAGAGCAGCTGTGGCTGCCCCATCCCTGGAAGTGTCCAAGGCCAGGTTGGACCTGGCTTGGAGCAACCTGGGCTGGTGAGAGGTGTCCCTGCCCATGGCAGGGGGTGGGATGAGTTTAAGGTCCCTCCCAACCCAAACCGTCCTGTGATTCTGTGATAACAAGTTGTCCCCTCTTGGCTCCACGAAGCAATTTCCCAAAACTGAAGTTATTTTCACGAGATGAGATTCCCCTCACCAGACCTGAGACATCTGCAAGGTCAAAACCAGAATTAGTCCCTCTGGGACTTCTTACAATCAGTCCAGGGAGCCCAAATGACCAAATGTGACAACTTCAGGGTGAGATACATGTCATGCTCAGCTCCCTTCTAGGTCTCAGTGAAGTATGAAGGGTGGTTCAGGCGACCACATGCAGGTATCTGCTTCTAGATCCTCCCACCAGCTCAGACTGCCCAGAGGCAGGAGGGCTGATGGGGCTTTTTCCTGGAAGATCTCTGTTTTACAGGAAGCTCATAGCATGAATAGGGATGTCTGGAGTGTGCTCTCTTATTAATTTTATTCACAACTTAGACTGTATTGATCTTCTCCAGTAGATCCTTCCCATAACCAGAACATACCATGGTCAGTGTCTTCTGGTGGAAACTTCTGGGCCAACCCTTGGTGCTGCTTTGCTGCTCAGGGACCTGCAGGGTCCTAGAAGGCACTTTCACAGTGTTCATTATAAGATGTATGATGTTCCTCCAGGATGATCTGATATCCCCGGAAGTGTTTCTGTAGCCCTGGAAGTGTCCAAGACCAGGTTGGACAGGGCTTGGAGCAACCTGGGATAGTGGAAATTGTCCCAGGGGAGACTGGAACGAGATGATCATTAAGGTGCCTCCCAACCCAAACCATTCCATGACCTACTCACAGATGTACCAAAATCACAGCCTACACCAAGTGCAGCTTTCCAGGGTTGGGCTCAGGAGTTTGGGGACTTTGGGGACTGGGTGTGCTCGGTGGAGTAGCAATCCTGTTCAGCTGCTGACTTAGGTACCTGCCTGAAGCAAATCAGTTCTTCTCCCTGTGCCCTCCTTATCTGTAAAACAGGGCTAAATGACTCTGACTTCCTTTGTGAGGCAGCTCGAGATCAGTGGGAGATAATTTTCATTATCTTGATTGAAATTGCTCCGACAAAACATTTGTGATTGTTCACTGAGTTGGCAAAATCTGGGGGGGTTTAACTCTGCTCAGACAAACACATTTTGGGGGATCCTGTGTTGGACTTTGCAGATTTTGTTGCAGATGTTTTAACTCTGCTCAGACAAACACATTTTTGGGGGGATCCTGTGTTGGACTTTGCAGATTTTGTTGCAGATGTTTTAACTCTGCTCAGTCAAACACATTTTTGGGGGGATCCTGTGTTGGACTTTGCAGATGTTTTAACTCTGCTCAGGCAAACACATTTTGGGGGATCCTGTGCTGGACTTTGCAGGTGTTGGCGGGATGTGACTGATGTGCTGACACAGCAGGATCTGAATATTGTGAAAATTTGGCTCCAAAAGGACAGGAACAACCAAGGGAAACTGTGCCCAGTTTATGTGTGTGGTGCTGTGCTGGTGTGGCTGTAATAGAAAAAAGCCCAATCACATGGGGAGGTTAATTTATTCATTAAGTTAATGAACCTTTGGTGGGAACAGCTTTGTGTTCTAGAGAGGGCAATGAAGGTGGGGAAGGGCCTGGAGGGGAAGGGTCTGAGGACACTGAGGGCACTTGGTGTGTTCAGGTGGAGAAGAGGAGACTGAGGGGAGACCTCATTGCAGGGACAACTTCCTGGGGAGGGGCAGAGGAGGGGCAGGCACTGAGCTCTGCTCTGTGGGAACCAGGGACAGCACCCAGGGAATGGCTGGAGTTGTGTCAGAGCAGGGTTAGGTTGAATATTAGAAAGAAGTTCTTCCCCCAGAGGGTGGTGGGCACTGACCAGGCTCCCCAGGGCAATGGGCACGGCCCCAAGGCTGCCAGAGCTCCAGGAGGGTTTGGATGATGCTCTGGGGCACAGGATGTGACTCTTGGGGATGGTTCTGTGCAGGGCCAAGGGTTGGATGATCTCTGGGGGTCCCTTCCAGCTCAGCCCATTCTGTGATTCTGTGACTCTCAGGGAAGGAAATCCCAGGGGGTGGTTGAGATTAAACAAAGTTTGCCAGAGCTCCAGGAGTGTTTGGATGATCCTCTGGGGCACAGGGTGGGACTCTTGGGGATGGTCCTGAGCAGGGCTGAGGGTTGGACAATCCTTGGTCCAACTCAACCCATTCTGTGACCCTGTGACCCTTCAGTGGTAACACTTTGTATTCCAACCCCGCAGAACCCTGTGCACCTTCCCCACCATGGAGCACCTCCTGGCCCCGCTGAGCTTCTCTGGGGACCTGTCCGTGCCACTGGGCAGGGCGGGGGGCACCTCCCGCCGCAAAAGGGAGTTCATGCCCGACCACAAGAAGGACACCACGTACTGGGAGAAGCGGCGCAAGAACAACGAGGCGGCAAAGCGCTCGCGAGAGAAGCGGCGCCTCAACGACGTGGCCATGGAGGGCCGTCTGGCCGCGCTCAGCCGCGAGAACGCCGCGCTCCGCACCGAGCTGCTTGCCCTCAAGCTGCGCTTTGGGCTCCTCAGCCCGGGCACTGCCCCCTCCCAGGGCTGCTCCCTCGGGGGCTACCTCAGAGGGCACAGGGGGGAACCCTTCGGGTCCTGCTTCGCGGCACAGAAGAGTTTTGTGCCCACAGTGGTGGAGCCACCTGACCTCTCCTGCAGAAGCTTTGCCTCGCCCAGGAGCATCCTTGGCTGTGACTCAACGCTGCTTCCCATGGACACACCTGGCCTTCAGCAGCCCAGAAGGCTCGATGCCTCCTTTGGCTCCACGGTTTGCTCCCCATTCCTCAGTTACCACTGCCCAGAGAGACACCCCTTCCCCTGGCCCTGGTCAGGCACCTCCTGCTTCTTGTGCCCTTCCCCCAGCGCCGCCGAGGGCAGCAAAGAAAGCAGCACAACTGTGTCAGATGAAGACGATGAGCAACAAGTGCCCAAGACGTGTCCACTCCCTCCCTGCAGCCTGCCCTGCCCTTCAGAGGATGCCCTGAGGGGCAGAAGCTTTGCTGCCCTCCCTCACAAGCTCAGGATTAAGACCAAAGCCCTCAGCACTTTGGAGGAGGGTGGCCTGGACTCACACTGAGGCAGCAGAGGAATGACCCGCTGCAAGACTTTGGAGAGACAGGAAGGGTTTGGAAGGATGGGGTGGGAGGGAAAGGTCTTGTTCTTCAAAGAGGGATGTGGTTTCTCCTGCTGGCCATTCTGCTCTTTCTGGGTAAGACCTGTCAGACTCTGTGGTCACTGAGTCCTACCTGGGTGACAGAGCACACTCAGCTGGGAGGTGTGAAGGGGCAGGAAGAGACCAAGACAGTGGAGGTGGTTCCCACACCATGTGGCACAACTCCAGCTGCTTGGGGAGGCAACCACCTCATTCTTTGCGTCATCGTCGCCTTCATCATCACGGATGTGCCTGAACTCTTCACTGCTCCACATGGGAAACTATTGATGGAAAGAGGTTCAGCCTCCTCAGCTGTGTGGAGAACATGGAAATGGACTGACATGGCATGAAATGAGAGCAGGACCAAGTCTGCTTTAGTCCCAGTTTATCCTAATTTATCTCCAGAGACAATGAACTGTGATCAGTCACAGGGTGGTCCAGAAAACAATCATTTATATTTGCAAACAGCTACTTTGAAAGACTACATTTATTTTTTTTAATTGAAATGCAAAAAATATTTTACTTTTGCTTCTTCCTTTTTAAACAAGACGTTTTTTAAAATGATATTTCTGTGGTTGGGAATTGCCTTTATAAAACAGAGGTGAATTTTCTCCAGGCACATGATGCACAGATGTATTTATTCTATATCTGCAGGGATGCTTTTCCTGTCCATCTTGTCTTTGACTGCTTTGTCTTTGGGAAAACCTTTGGGAAAGGCTTTGGGAAAGCCTCAGTGAGCAGCAGCCTCACAGAAGGTTCCAGAGCTGTTCCTCAGACCCCTCTGTTTACCAGTCAAAGATAATTCTCAGGGATACATCCCAGGCATGGCTACAACTTTTTTTTAAAGGGAACACACAAGGGTGCCCAGAGGGAGGCACTCAGGGCACAGGAGCTGTGACAGCCACAGTGATGCCTCCCCTGCCTGGGTGGGGCTTGCCCAACCCTCTCCACACCCCTCAGGAAACACTGGTGGGCTGAGAGCAAGAAGTTGCACAACACCTTTTTCTCCATCTCAGGGATTCTCCTCATTTTCTCCACCTTCACAAGGTACTTGCTCTCCCTTCACCTTCACAAGGCACCTGCTGTCCCTCTCCTGGGCTCATCCCCTTGATGTGGCTTCTGGGCATGAGTCTCCCTGGGCACAGGACCTGCCTGGCACACAGGAGGAGGCCCAGCTGCAGGAGCTGTGCTGCCCCTCAGCCTCATCCTGCTTTTCTTTGCATTGCTGTGGGGTGGGTAAAGCACCTTTCCGCTCCCCACCAGTGCCCACGTGGTGCTCCCTGGAAAGCAGGAGCTGCATTTCCCCTGGCACTGTTGGGGCTCTTGTTCTTGCCCTGGCACAGGAAGCAACAAGTGTGGATGAGATTTTTTTTTTTCCTCTGGAAACATCCCCCTGTACTCAATGCTGGGTCATTCCTGCAGCTGGAAAAACACTTCCCAAGCAGGGAGACAGTTCTGGGGGTGCAAACCCTGTGCCAGTGGGGTGATGCTCGTGCCCAGCTCCCCTTCCACCAGAATTCCAGAAGTCACCTGCCCTGGAGATCTGGCCCAGGGATGCCAAGAAATGAGGCTGATTCCCCAGCCCTGAGTGGCACAGGGAGGTTTGGGTGCAGGAAAGCCCTTGGCAGGGCAGGGATGGGGTGGTGGGTGTGGATGGGGCAATGCTGGGCACAGGCACAGCAGCACAACTCTAGAAGTAAAATAACTCAGTCTTATTACAAGCAAGATTCGTTAAATTAGAATAGGATCTCTTTCATTTATTTGGTGTAAGAAATAAAATAACACACAAGATCAGTTGAATTTTTCTTTTATTTAGGGTTTCTTTTTATATTGCTGTAGCTTTATAGGAAATTTATAGGCATACCCTGAAGATTGTGAGGTCCCAGGTACTGTCAGGACCTGGCACTGAGGGGGAGGGAAAATACCAAGTATTTAAAAAAAACATGCAGAGACCCCTGTGCTCAAAGGCTTCTTTGATAAGTAGTGAAGAAGGAGACCCTTCATCTGGTATGGGGGGATTCTTCACAACCAATTAAGGAGAAGATCACAGAATCATAGAATTATAGAATGGATTGGGTTGGAAAAGACCTCCAAGATCATCAAGTCCAACCCTTGGGCCAACTCCAGTCCCTTTACCAG
>JAWWEV010000567.1:0-10060 GCA_035583235.1 Hafferia zeledoni | reverse complement strand
CATGGAAAAAAAAAAAAAAAAAAAAAAAAAAACAAAAAAAAAAAAAAAAAGACCAGTTCTTTGCCTAAAAGGCATTGCATTGATTTGTACAGATGAACAGATATCCATATGGAGGCTTATTAGCACCTTTATATGCTTTTTAAAAGAACCATCATTTCCAAAATTTCATATGTCTTATTAAGGTCAAAATTTGGTTCTTAAATAAACCCATGGATTTTGCATTTGATTGAAATTGTGACTCTTCAGAAAATGTACAGGCTACTAAGTTTTCAGTGATGCACATGCTTAGCAAAAGCTTTCAGTTTCACCACTCATACACACAGTCAAATCATTGATCACAACCATGTTTATTTTATTAAGCTTAAATAAGCTGGTTCCTATTAAAATGTTTCCATATTTCTTCCCCAAGTAGGATAAAAGGATATTTATAGAGTTGACACAGCAGTTGTCAGCAGCACTCTAGCACAAAATCAGAGAATCACCAAATCAGTAAGGTTGGAAGGGACCTCAGTGGGTCATCTGGTCCAAACTCTCTGCTCAAGCAGGATCATCCTAGAGCACATTGCACAGGATTGTGCCCAGATGATTCTTGAATATCTCCAGTGAGGGAGACTCTACAGCCTACCTGGGCAATCTGCTCCAGTATGTGGTCACCTGCACAGTAAAGAAGTTCTCCCTTATACTGAGGTGTGCGTCAGTTGCCCAGGGACAGCTTGTTGTTCACTAGAACCCTCATGTCATTCTCTGCAGAGCTGCTTTCCAGCAGATTGGTCCCTAGCCTGTACTGGTGCTTTGGGTTATTCTTCCCGAAGTGCAGTGCTCTGCATTTGCCTTTGTGGAATTTCAGACAGTTCTCTGTCCATTTCTCCAACCTGTCAAAGTCTTTCTGAAGGGCTACACAGCACTATGGGGTATCAACCACTCCTCCCAGCATTGTGTCATCAGCAAATTTGTTGAGAAGGAATACCTCTTCATCCAAGTCATTGATGGATAAGTTAAACAATACTGGGCCTATTATTAAACCTTGGGTTACACCACTGGAGACAGGCCTCCAGATAGATCCTTTATCACTGATTATGACCCTCTGGGACCTGCCATTCAGCCAGTTCTCCATCCACATCTCCATCCACTCTTCCAGTCCACACTTCTGAACTTTGCCTATGAGGGTATTGTGAGAGACAGTGTCAAAAGCCTTGCTGAATTTGAAGTAGGCAATATCCACCGCTCTCCCTTCATTCACCCAGGTAGCTGTTTCACAGTAGAAGGCGATCTTAGCTTTGTCATACAAAACAAATAGCAAGAGATTATTGTTCTCCAGTCATATCTCCAACCATGAACATGGAAAGCCCAATATGAAAAGCTGTAGGGGAGTCTATCAACATTTCCATTCAACATAAGGCTTCTGTTTTGTCTGTTCTTTTTGCTTACAGAGATGCATTTAACTTTTAAACTTTTAAACTTGTCAACTCACAAATATCACCTCTAGTGATTAAATCTTGGGCATCTATGAGATCAAAAAGCTGTAAATGTGCACATGTAATGGGGAAGCATGCTATAAAAATGTTAGTTTTGCATTGCAGTGTTATTGTTCTTTACCATGTTTCCACAGGACAGTGGCCACATCCTCAACAAGGAAATTGCAGGGAGTTGCATCATAAACTAAATTGAAGAAGTAAACATACAGATCACCTGTTTTTATTATCACAATGCTCTGGGGAAAATTAAAATCTTGATAAAATACCCTTTAGGCACTCAGGCTGGAAAGCAGAGCCTTCTTTCTGTCTGAGATCGCTGATATTTTGGGGTATCTTGTCAGCACCTGTGTACCAGGCAGGGTAACTTGAAGGTTTCTGCTTCTGGTAGAAGTACAGGTTTATGTAACCTAAAACAAAAAACCAAACCAAACAAACAAAAAAATCCAAACAAAACAACACAAAAAGGAAAACTCACACAAAATCCAAAACCAAACACTTTGGAATCTCTTCAAAAATGCAAAACTTCATAGATTTCACAAATGTCGCATGTATTCTCCAGAGCCTTCTTTAATTCAGCAGTATTATATGTATCCATGTATTTTGTCTGTAGATGTGGTATCTCTGAAGGGTTTAAGCACAGGTGCAGCACAAGAAGAATGGATTGCCATTTACCATGACAGAAACCATGGGGAAAAGATCATGAAGTGGATAAATTTTTACTCTGAGTGTACAAAAATAGGCTGTCGAGTTGTCAGAATTGTCAGATATAATTTCAGAGTTCCCAGGAGGATATTGTTTTATTTTGCTGCTGAAAGTCTACAAGCTATTAAATTTCTAGGAAAGACCTTTTCATCAGGGTTGTTTTTAAATATAAGCAGACTACTCTTGTCACTTAGAAGAGCAACACTAGGATTCAGCAATGTAGGCTTTTTGTTTATAAAAATTCTTCAGGTTTCCCATCTGATTTTATTACAATTGTCCATTCATTCTCCTGCACAGATGTAATATTAAAGTTCTCACTTTTTACATATTCTAATGTGGTCTAGGGTAACACTTGGTACAGATAAGCAATACCTTTCAAGCTACTGAAAATTATTGGTGTGTTTTCCCTGCTGAGCAGCATGGGGGATGGAGAACACGGGGGTCTCTGCTGCTCCTTAGTCCTCACACTCTTTGTCTGCTAAAGCCTTGGCCCCCACCCACAGGAGACAGTCTGGTTGTGGGTGAGGGCCTGCAGAGTTTTGCTTTTCAGCAGTATTGAAGAAAATGGAGAAATAGCTTTTCAACCCTCAAATCTCAGTGCTTTAGGAAAAGCTGCTTAGTTTTGCAGACAATTTAAATCCTATGAAACATATAGGCAGAGATGGGAACTTACACATAGATGAATTCATCATCTTACATCCTTTGCAAGGTATCCATTTTTTCTTTCAAAATCCGTATAACTAAAAAATGGTTAGCATAGCCTTTGGTATTACACACTTAGGCGACTGTAATCATAAAACTTTGCATGCATAAACAGCACAATAAAGACCAAAAGACAAGTGTCACCTTTAAGCTCTCATTTAGATTTCCTTTTCATATCTTCTTTTTCATTCCATTGTGGTTTTGGTGCTAAGGTTGGAGTTATCCTGTAATCTAGAACATAAGCCCCACTTTGTACATATATTCCAAGTCACAGAAAATGTTTTTTTTTTCTTGTTTATGTTTTTTTGATGATAGGTGTGAACCACTTGGGCTAGCTTACATTAAAGATTTGTTCATAGCATATACCACTTTTTCAGTCTTTATATTCATGAAACTTTCCCATGTAGACTTTACATTCCCCAGGCCTGTACAGCAGTCTGTAAGCTGCAATCTGACAACAGGCACGCACAGCAGTAGCATATATATCTACGAAAGTCTGACAAATGTTTGACAAATTTAACCTTTTTTTTTTTTTTTCCCCCCAAAAAATAGCCTTAACAACACAATTCAATTCAACATTGAAACCAGTCATTTGGCTGATCTCCTCCCCCTAGTTTTCTTAAAGATCTGCCAGAATGACAACACACATTTTAATATAAAACAAACCTCAAACAATAAAATCAGTGTGCACTGATCACCCTACTTGTCCATGCAGCACTTTTGCACTGTTTAGTAGTTCTGGATGTCAGACTCCTCAGCATTGTAAGTCTTCCAGCATAGTATATTTGCTCTGTTATTTAGATCAGTTAAATATCCCTACTTCTAAAATTTCAGAATGGAGAACAGATCTAGGGTTCTGTGTATCCAACCTCCACTATCTTTTACACACAGCCATGTGGAAGGTTTGACCAAAACAGATTTCCTTTTTACTTTGTAGATTACTAATCAAGTTGAATAATTTCTTTGTATTCATACTGCTTAGACATATACAGAAAAAATATAAGAGAGCCATGCATGCTGACACCTTCAAGACAGACCTCAACATAATCAACAGGTTCAAACAGCTGGTGTAAATCCTAAGTGTAGAATTGTTCTGGTCTACATACAAACATTTCAGAAGTTTCATGTAAAATACCTTACTGAAATTAACAAATCTGTACCCTTCTACACATTGCCTAGCCTTGAACCTCTAGTTTGGCCAATCCCATTGTTGCATATTCTCTAAACTGCATATTTCAGTGTCTCCACCTCCCTTGCAGCACTTGACGGAAAGAACAGTGTTTGGTATTTGAGAAGTCTTGGAAACAACAATGTTTGTAGCACATAATGGCACTACAAGCAGTAAGTTAATCCACAGCTGTGGTCAAAAGTTTTCTTTGTTACCACCCATCATCTCCACAGTGGTACTTATGTCAGTCTTCTGTTCTCAAGCTTCTTCTGTTCACAAGACCCTATCCTAATGGGGGACTCCAAGCACCCCATTACCTGTTCAAGAGAAAATACAGCAGGATATAAGTAATACAAGAAACAGAAAGACAGAAGATTTAAACTAGATCTAAGGCATAAATTCTTCACAGTGAATGTGGTGAGGCATTGGAAAAGGTTGCATAGAGAAGTTGTGAATACCCCATCTCTGGAAGTGTTCAAGATCAGACTGGATAGTGCTGTGAGCAAGCTGGTCTAGAGGAGCTGTTTCTACTTGTGGCAAGGGGATTGGGAACATGTGGTCCTTAAGGTTCTTTCCAATAAAATTAGTTTATGATTCAGTGTTTCTAAATCCCTAGGCCATTTGTAATTTCTTCTGAATAATACAATTGTTTCCAGGATTTCATTGGCAATTTTTCTGTGTAAAATCATAAGATGTTATCTTCTTGTTCTGGATTTTCATTATAGTTGACAATGACGCCCGTACCGTGCTGCACAGCACAAACCCCAAAGGTTTCCCCAGTAATTTTGTATTCCCCAATAATTTCCATCTGGAAGTTTGGAGCTGAGGGTCCCAGGCCACCTTGTCAGATTCTCACAAATGGTTTCCTCTTTTAGTTGTTTCATGGCTAGCCTCACAGGAGTCATCCCTTGATCCACAGATATATTCAGTTCTGTGTATGTCCCTCTTCCCTCTTCAACGGCATGATCCCCATTTAAGCTCACCATCCCCACCATATGTTTGGAGTTATTACAGCCCTCTGAAGCAGCGAGCCCAAGTTGTCTTTTAACTTATTTGTTCTTTCTATCCACAGTTAAACTTCTGAAGCAACAATGAGATCATAGAACATTTATAAATCACATGTGACAAGGTGGCATCACACTGCTGGGCTATGGGAGGGACTTGATGTATTTCTAGGGCAATCAAGAACATGCAACTTCAGTTACCATCCAAGCATTAGGCATTCAGAGATTGGATGGGACAAAGTGAGGCAGGTAAGCCTGTAATATGATGGCAAAAGGGGCAGGACTTCTAGGCCCAGAAGGTCAGGTGGCTGTAAAGAGGGAATGTGGTTTCCACTTGGCATGGAAACATGATGCGTAGATATTACTGTTTATCTTGCATGATAGTTTCCGGTCCAGCAGTTTCTTTTGAGTAAAAAAAGATTTTAAAATATATTATATTGCTCCTGGAACTGGTCTGCAGCTGCATAAGCCTCTGTTACACATCATGATTTTTTCCTCCAGTATCAACTAATGTAATATTTTAAACAAATATGAGAATTAACAATACATGGAAATGGACAGCTTAAAAAGTTCTTTTTAATGAAAAAGACATTTAAAAGTTCACTTTAAAGAACTGTTTAATTAACATTCCCTCTATCAAACATTTCTGCTAGTTCCTCACAATTCTTTTCCTATCATTTGCCCAAGCTAGCAGATTCATTTTATAACCAGTAACTTGTCCTGCTGTGATTGAAATATAACTCTATATCCTAACAGTGCTGATTTATGAAAGAAAATTTAATAAAGATATATAAAATAAAGAGGCTTATCTATTTAATGTATTTTCTAAGGCAATATCAGTCATTACATATATTATGAAATCACATGCAAAATCTACCACACAAAAGACTTTTATAACTTCTATAGCTACTTTCTGCTGTGATGAGAAGTTTGAAAACAGTGATGAATTGAGCCAATGAACAACCTTTCAGTTCTCTATGCTCTACAGATAATGATAAAATTTAATGAATTACTGTATCTGAAAATGTTAACTTTTTTAGGGTTTGGCTTTTAAGTGCAACCAACCACAGTGTAACCTGGAAGCTTGTGTGAGATGCGTAAACCCTTTTTACAATTCATAATCAGTTACATGCCTCTGGATTCAAACTGTCACAGTGGCTGACTGAGAAATCAGCTGTAGGTAGCCAATAGGTGCTACACAGAGGCACAGTCTTTCCTTCCTGGGATTTAATTGCATAATATGAATGGTGTTTTCAGATTGGCATACAGTTATGCAACCCATTCTCCCTCTCACAAATTTAATGAATAGGTGCCATTTTTGGTTCCTGAATAGCTCCAATTCTGCCTGTTCTCACACCTCCCTAGGGACATTCATCTCTGTTTTCCAGTTCAGAAAATCTGGTACTTCTTCCTTTGCACCAAAACAAAATTGTTTCTTGTTCTATGTGTTTGAAACGTTTTGAGAATTAATCAAACTGAGGATTCAGCTTCCAATGACTCTATAATGAAAAATAAAAATGAAACAAATGCTCCCCTCAACTCTGTTAATTTATCTGCATGGTCTGGACAGATGCTCAGCAATGTCCCATTTAGTCAGATTCTTCTATTGACAGTTTTTGCACCAGGATTATACTTTGAAATTTTGTATATGGCTTCTGAATTCTGACCTGATTGTTGCATAGTAAATAGACCTGGAGTAGCAGAATTTATCACAGAATTCAGAACAGAAAAAAGTAGGCATTTAGTTGTTCAGAAATCCAGAAGAAAATGCAGGGTCCAGAGAGCAGATTGAATACCACATGAAATAGCTACTTATGTCATATAGACAATGACCAATCCTGAAATCGTAAAAGGAATGTTTTGATTGTCCAAGAGACAATATGATGCTTCCAGATGAACTCTGAGACATTTCGTGGTGCCAGATGCCTGTCATACAGACTGGAACAGCCAACAAGTGTATTTCACTCTCTTAATTCAGTTTCAAGACATGAGTTAATTGCACACTATGCAAACTGTGTTTTAAGCGAATGCCTGTGGAAGAAGATGTTCTGCAAATGTACGGAAAAGGATATGGATGACAAGTTTTGAAGCCTGGTTAGAGAAGTATTCTGATGAGATGGAGAGGTGAGAGGAAATCCTCTAGAGAACATTTAACTATGATAAAAAAGCCATGCATTATAGTTCAAAACCAACAATTGTGTCTGAAGTAACATCTCATAATGTTTGCATTCTGAGATGGTATACTGCCATTTTGAAGTAGCTACAAATGCTGATCTGCCTACACAGAAAGGTAAAAACAGCAGGATGCAGTAGTTACCTGCATATGCCAGGAGCTGATAATCCCTTAAAACAGGTGATCATACTTGGTGTAACAAAGAGAATTACAGCTCAAAGAAGTGAAACAAAGGTAACTAACTACTAAAAATACTGGGAGACTGCTGAGATCACCTGCCTATAATTATCTACCTTTGGAAGCCATTTGAGCACTATTGGCTCATCTTGCTTGTCTTCTAACTACCACTGTCAGAGGAAATGACTTCACATATGTTTTGTGTTCCAACTGCCAGGCCCAAATGGGTAGTTCAGGTATTTGTCTGAATTGCTGCTCAGTAATTACGTTTAGACAACTAAATTTGACTCGCTACATGTTAAAAAAAAATGTTTTTAGACATTGAATGCTTTTACATCTCCTGAACAACTTAATGAACTCAAACATAATTCAGAAATACCCAATAATAATTTTAATAAATGGAGCCTTAATTTGTATTTATACAGTAGATGGGTCACAGGAAAAATCTGTAGAAATTGAACTTGAGAAATTAGCTGTGTTTCTGATTAAATTTTAGTGTAAGTAGATTAAGCCTGGTTTGTTGGGGTTTTTGTTACTTCATTTATGTCTACTAGCTGTTATAACTATGTAGTCTATTCTGGATATTGTTCATTTTATTTAGAAATTAATGACTTCAAAGTAGCTGGAGAACAGAAATTAATTTCTAATCTAGTGGTAGGTTCTATAAAATGAACCCTAACAATACAAAATGAATCATTACTGCTCTCTGGTTTTAGAATAGTCAAATAAAACCAGAGTAAGTTAAAATAAAATACCTTGTACTATGAATATCTGCCATAACATGCACCAGCAGTGGAAGATGCATTTTCAAATACTGATGATAATCAATTCATGTACTATACAGCAAGATATAAAGAACACAGTTTGATCCCAAATTTTGCCAGTCTGCTTGAAATAATTTCATCCAGAACAGTAAAATTTTAGAGCAGACATAATAATGTGCCATGTATAATTTACGGAAGGCCACTCAAACATCAATCATAAAATCAGAGGTTGATTTAGTTTGGAAAGGACCTTCCAGGTCCCACTCTCCCACCATGGCCAGGGACAGATTTTGCTACATCAGGTTGCTCAAAGCCTCATTCAGCCTGATTTTGAATATTACTGATGGGGCACCCACCACTTCCCTGGGCAGCCTGTTCCCATCTCTCACCACTCTCATCACAGATAAGGTGGGAGGCGGGAAAACCTATTGCCGACAGCAAGGGGTCTCCACTACTAAAACTCTGCTCTTCCTCTTGATGCTCTTGTGTGGCTCAGGCTCAGCCGGATCTGATTTTTGTTTTTACAGTGGTCTCGGTTCCTTATCAGCTGTGAGGACAGTGAATATATTCTGTAGGTACAACTGTTCAGGGATAGCAGAAGCCCATCATCCCTGTGCCAGCTGTAACATCATAGTCCTGAAGACTCAAGATTTACTGGTAGTTATATTTAAGACTCCAAGACTTCCCAATGAAATTTTGCAGACTTTTGTTCTTTAATACCTTGAGATTGCAAAAAGAGAAAAAGCTACACACTTTTTCTCAAGAGAGTTCTTTTAATATAGTGAGAAAAATAGGCATTTTTGTTAAATGTTCTCAGAAGTAACATGCAACCAAGGCAGGAGCATTTCACTAAAGTACCCAACAAGCAACCCACAACTTAGCACAATACAACCCATTGGTTTTAAATTATCCTCAACAGTCGAAAGAATGAATAAATAAAGAAAGGAAGAAATTAAAAGAAGAGATAGGAGTAAGAAGAGATAGAAGAAGCAAGTAAAGAAAAAGATTAGAAAAAGAGAAAAATGGTTGCCACCAAAAAATCTTCACATAATGACAGCTGGAGATGATAAATAAGGAGTTCTGCTGCTCTATTTATAGGGTCTGTCCTCCATGGCTCCCCCTCCCAAGTGGGACATCCAGTTCACTGACTACTCAGTGCCCTCCAGGACAGAGTGAGGGGTGGTGCAGCCAGTCAGAGGCTTTAGGGAGTGTGATGTGGGAGGACTACCAGTGGGCTTTTGATTGACAGGGTCTGCCACATGGCTCCTGATACTATCCTGAGGCCTCAGGCTATGTGCATTCTGTGGCAGGCCTGACCAATGGACAGCAACCTTGCCCCTCCCCCAATACACAGTTGGCTCTAATCCAGTAAATAAACCAGTGACATACTAATCCATTTTCTCACACCAGCTACCAGGATTTGCAATCATGAGAGTTTCCATTTGGCACCCTGGAGAAGCCCAGAAGATACATGGATAATATGTAAGTCTCAAACAGTGATAGCCAGGATAGCCATGGAACTAACCAAGGACTGTTCATAGATAATAACAGCCAAGAATAGTTGCTGATAACATGCTGTGAGAAAGAACAGGATATGGCTGGAGAACAGGGCCATATGGAGGTAGGGCAAGACTTTTCTGGGACAAATGTCCTTGTTCTAGTTCCTGGAGCTAAGCACAACACAATACAGTGCAAACACAAGGCCAAGAAGTAGGCATAGACTGTGGGGGGAAGGGGGAACTAAGACCCCCAAAGCCCCCCAAAGCCCTGCAACCCATTTTCAGAAAGTTTTAGAAAAATGGTGTATGCATGTTAACTAATCTCCTCTCCTCTCCTCTCCTCTCCTCTCCTCTCCTCTCCTCTCCTCTCCTCTCCTCTCCTCTCCTCTCCTCTCC
>JAWWEV010000566.1:0-10067 GCA_035583235.1 Hafferia zeledoni | reverse complement strand
GGGAAGAGCCTTTCCCTGAGATCCAACCTGACCCTGCCCTGACACAACTCCAGGCCATTCCCTGGGTGCTGTCCCTGCTCACACAGAGCAGAGATTGGAGGGGCCCCTTGGGAGGAGCTGTAGACCCCAACGAAGTCTCCCCTCAGTCTCCTCTTCTCCAGCTGAACAAGCCAAGTGCCCTCAGCTCCAGCTTCCACTCCAGACCCTTCCCCATCTTCTTGCCCCTCCTTTGAACTCTCTCATAGCTTTATGTCTTTCTTATACTGTGGTGCCCCCACCAATCACCTTCTGCTGTGGGCATTGCTGTCAGCAGGGAGGAAAGCTGCAGGACTGTACCAGCCCTCCAATGACTGCAGGGGCAGCCCCAGGACAGGCCAGCAATTGGGATTCTACCCCCAGGTGCCAGCCTGTGGGGCTGAGGTGTCCATGTCACTCCTCGCTCCAAGCTCAGTGTCTCTGGCTGGGCTGAAGATGGCACCAGTTGCCACCTCGTGTCTGGTTCAATATAGCAAGAGACACATTCTCATGCCTGCACACATCCACATTTATAATCCAAATGTTCATGTTCCCAGCTCTCATGGTGGTATTTTCCCTTCTTCTAAAATTAGGGAGACAATCACACCTTGCTCTATTTTTCTTATGGGAAGCATTACCCAGTTTTACTCCTGAAATAGCATGTTCTGAATTCCCATATGCACCAAGTACACCTGATGGAGGAATCTGGAGATCTCTGTTCTTTAATTAACTAGTCACATCAATGGGCACAGGGAACACACTGAGCTCTGGCAGGTCCCTCAGCTCCCCTCGGGGGCAGCAGTGATGATCCTGCTCTGCTGATTCCCGGCAGCTGATCCTGAAGCCACCAGAGCAGAGTGAAGGGTGACACATCAGCCAGGCACAGAGACACGTCTGACGTGGCAAACAATCCATCCTCAGTTCCCATGGCCAAGGACTGAGGGGGCTGGTGGGGCTGGAGCTCCCCAGTGGGCTCATGGAGTGTCACCAAAAGCCTGATGGCTTTGCAGTGTCTGTGTGGGGTCACATGGGGGAATGTTTTGCCCCCATTTGGGCACCAAAGTTACATCTCTCTCTACACAAAAGCAGAAGGTGATTTATCCCACTCTCATCCAGCTCATACAAGGTCCTGCCTAGAGGAGCCTGTTTTCTTCCATGGATTTTAAACTGATTCCAGCAACTGGAATCCTCAGACCCTCTGCCTTGTTCTCAAGCCCAGGATGGAGGGGGCACGACCCACCCTGGGTCTTTTGTGCATCCTTCACACCCCACCAGGCTCTCCCTGTGCTCCTTGTCCCAGAGATGATGGGCAGCTCTGGTTCTGTCTCTGCTTCTCTTTCTGACCAAAGGGATACCCCACACCATGGAACGTCCTGCCCAGTATATAAACTGGGGGGAGTTACTGGGAAGGGGCTGTCCTGGGTTCAGAAAGGGGGGTCTGGCATCAGTCAGTGGGTGGTGACCAATTGCGTTGTGCATCTCTTGGTTTTGCCTTTGTTGCTGTTGTTCTCACTGTTATTTACCATTATTATTATTATTTACTGTTGTTGTTGTTGTATTTTAGTTCATTTTAATTATGAAACTGTTCTTATCTCAACATACAAGTTTTACTTTGATTGTCCTCTCCCTTCCACCAGGCTGTGGGAGAGAGAGAGAGGGCTGAGCAAGCAGCTGCCTGGGGCTTCATTTTCATCTGGGCTTAAACCACACCAGGTCTTGGCACATCCATATTCCTCATGCTGAGGCAGAGGAACAAGGATGTGTTATGGCTGAGGGAAACACAGTTTGCTACACAGGAAGGCTCTTCCACACTAAATTAAGGCATGAGTCCAGAAGAGCTGTAGCATTCCTCCCTGGTTCAGTGGGAGCTGGATAACAGGGACACCACGGGGGGAATGTGCATCCCTGCACAGGGAGGCAGCTCGTGGGCTTCTCAAAAGCAGGGCTGGAATCCAGAGCCCTTGAAGGTCTCCCCAGTGGGGCTGGTTGGGGTATTTTGGGCTGCAAACATGAGGCTGAAATGGGGGTACTTGGGATCCAAAGTGGGCCAGGAAAGAGAAGGGCTGACAAAGCAGCAGCCAGGCCTCAAGCAGTGCCAGAAGTGCCAGAACGTGGGAAAGAACTCCAGAAAGGATGAGAACCAAAGGAACCATAAAAGGGAAGAGAGAAGGTTGCAAAAAAGGCAGCACCTGGGTCTGTGAAATGGAGCAGAGATTGTCCCAGTGATCTGGAGGGATCTGTGGCTGGGCTTGGATTCCTCCAGGGAAGAAAGCTGCTGCTGTGGGAATATGTGAGCTTTGTGTGTGCAGTCGGTACCTTACAGTGATGCATTTGGGAAAGGTGCTTGGGGAGAAAATAGTGCAGACAGGTCCTTATCAATGGCTGCTGATCAGGGAGGTGTGTTGGATGAAGTCAGATTGGCAAACTCACTTATTTTTGGATCAGAATGGGAACAATCAGTAAAATCTGAAACAAAGCTGTTTGTGGCTCTACCAAGAACAGCGTTTTGCAAGCAAAGGCATCAGGACCAACTGGTTTCTACACAGCCTGAAAGCAATTTTTTCACCCCAGTGGAGTACCAGAATAAAAAGTAGTTTATTATCTTTTCTTTGGTACCACAGGCACTGAAATAGGTTAATTGTAGCTCCAGATGGATGGCTTGATATGACAACAGGGCAGAACTAAGGTCATTTCAGTGTCCCCTGGACAGATTCATTTTAGCACAGAGAAATTGAACTTATTTCTGGAATAGAATGTTGGAAATAGAGAATCAGAGAATCCCAGAATGGTTTGGGTTGAAAGGGACCTTAAAGTGACCTTAAAGGGACTTACCTCATTCATCCCTTGCCATGGGCAGGGACAGCTCCCACCAGCCCAGGTTGCTCCAAACCCTGTCCAACCTGGTCTTGGAAAATTCCAGGGATGGGGCAGCCACAGCTTCTCTGCTCAACCTGTGCCAGGGCCTGCCCCTTTCACAGGGAAGAATTGCTCCTGTATAGCAAACCTAAATTTCCATACTCTCAGTTTGAAGAGCCATTACCAGGGGACAGCTCAGCTCAGTTTAGAAAATGGTGTGCACTTCTGTCCAGGGTTTTGAGGAGCATGAGACAGCCCCATGGCCATTCCATGTGCTCTGGGTTTGCCTGGAGTCACCTCTCCCAACTGGAGATACATTTCCCCTTCATCAGCAACTGTTAATGTGTGCAGTACCTCTTTGTAAGGCCAGGCTCAGCTTAAACCGTGATGGATGGTGGATATAAAGGTGATGGATGAAGTATGTTAATTACACAATTACAGGGAAAATGGAAAAGGGTGCTGGTAAGAAGTAAAATTACTTTGGAGGCTGATACCAACTTCTGGAGCAGAGATAGGGAACACAAAGTAGGACAAGACAGGGCTCTGTCTGCAGCAGGACTCTCCTGAAACCTTGTTCAAGGTGACTTCAGGGTGGGTGGGTCAGGCAGAGGGTGGGGAAGCTGTTTATTTTTGTTTTATGGCCAGGACTACAAGATCATTTTTCTACATGTGATCTCCTGGATAAATCCTGCTGAGGGCAGAAGCTCAGACAGGGCTGTTGCTCTGAGCACCTTCTGTGGAGGAGAACAGGAGCTTTGATTTAAACATACAATCATAGAAACTTCGAATCTCCTGAGCTGGGAAGAACCCCCAAGGTCCATTCAGTCTAATCCCTGGCCCTTCACAGACACCCCAACAATCCCACCCTGTCCCCCAGAGCATTGTCCAAACCCTCCTGGAGCTCTGGCAGCCTTGGGGCTGTGCCCACTGCCCTGGGGAGCCTGCTCAGTGCCCACCACCCTCTGGGGGAAGAACCTTTGCCTGAGATCCAACCTAACCCTGCCCTGACACAGCTCCAGCTGTTCCCTGAGTGCTGTCCCTGGTCCCACAGAGCAGAGATCAGTGCCTGCCCCTCCAAAGGATGTCAAAGGCTCCATTGAGGTCTCCCCCCAGTCTCCTATTCCCCAGGATAACGATTTTCTGTTCATTAAAATCTGAGTGTGTAACACTCAAGCTGCCATTTCCAGCGGGTCCTGTACTCAGAAATAACCTCAGGAGCCTGAGAGTCCAGAGACCCTGGCAGGGAGCCCCCTGGGAGGAGGAGCCTTCTGGGATGAGGGGTCCCCCTGGGATGAGGAGCCCCCCTGGGATGAGGAGCCCCCTTGGGATGAGGAGCCCTCTGGGATGAGGAGCCCCCCTGGGATGAGGAGCCCCCCTGGGATGAGGAGCCTCCCTGGGATGAGGAACTCCCTGGGATGAGGAGCCCCCCTGGAAATGAGGAGCCCCCCTGGGATGAGGAGCCCCCCTGGGATGAGGAGCCCCTCTGGGATGAGGAACTCCCTGGGATGAGGAGCCCCCCTGGGATGAGGAGCCCTCTGGGATGAGGAGCCCCCCTGGGATGAGGAGCCCCCAGGACCGGTCTCTGCTGGCCCTGGTGTGCATTATATTCCACTCACGCCTGCAATCGTTGTCAAGGCTGCGAGTGCCCCAGTTTCTGTAATCAAAGCCTTCCCGAGATTTGCATCCCGAAACGCAGATGCTGAGACAGAGCCGATTACATAATAACCAGCTTTGTTTATTTGCTTAAACTTCAGTTTGTATTACATTGGAGAACAAACAGAAAAGTGCCCTTTTCCCCCCTCCAAACAGCCAGAGGGCAGCAGGAGCAGGGGGTGCCCTCCCCCCTGTGCCCCCCGCCTGGCACCGGGGCTGGGGGGCAGCTGACCCAGGTGGGCTCTGCCAGCCCCGGGTCTGACCGAGAGATTACATGTGAATTAGTGTAATCAGAGCGCTCGGCTCGGGGCTCTGCTGGGGAAACACAACTGAAAATTCACATGCTGATCCAGAAGGCTCATCCAAAGGGTACATTTACATTTCTCTCCCACCTTTTATCCCGGAGGATCCCCTCAGAGCGTGGTGTTATGTTCCCCTATACAAAGGGCTTTTATTCCCTACCGGATTTCACTGTACAGAGGGGAGAAAAAAACCAACCACCAAAAAATTTCACTCACACACACTAAGTTTTCTGGGCAAAAGCACAACATCGATATGGCAAATGGTGCAAACTAACCTGTGACCCTGCCGAGGGGGAGCTATTGTGTATTGGCTTTGCCAAGAGTGGGGAAGCTGAACAGCATCCTCAGGGAACTGCAGTGCTCTCACTGCTGTGCAGTCCAGGTAGGAATCAGGGAGGGCACCAGGAATAATCAGCTAATTACCTTCTCATGTGAAGAGGGGGGCGTGAGCAGCAAAAACGTGTTTCAAGGAGCAGAGGTAAAACCAGACAAGTGGAAGGAGCCTGGACTCTTGGAATGATCATCCAGCAAGTGACAACTGCAAATTAGCCAGTGTGGGCCATGGACAACCAGAGGTGACAAAACGCACACACATTTCAGCCCATCCCTTTACAGAAGATTGTGATTTCCCTTTTTTCTAAGTGCCTTGCAAATGATCATTCCTGGGGGCATTTAACCCAAAAATCACATCCTGGAGTCATCTTGTTTCCAAGAACATCCCTGTGGAATTGCCCATCAGAGGAGGTGCCCACATCACCCCACTCCTGGTGCCCACTCAGGGCAGGGAGAGGTTTTACTTCTTTTCCCTTGGCAGGAGGATCCAGACCAGTAAATATTGTGGTGACAGGTGACTAAATAGGAACTGTTATGTATTAAAAGCAACAAGATAAATGTAGATCCTAGAGAAAGCTCTTGCTGTTGGGATTTCAGGCTGGGAGCCTCCTGCTTGGGAAAAAGCTGGAATCTGCATCCCTTGGGACCATGCAGCCTGAGTTTGCCATGGGAAACCTTCCAACTGCTAGAAATACAAATAACCTTCCAGTAAAAGGTGCAAAGGTAAGAACCCTCTGTGGTTTTAATACGTTTTTTTGATGGAAGCATCTTTTGGCTCCCACAACTGGGAGAAGTGGGTTTGATAAGCCATAGAGTTTTTCACCCTGCAGCTGTAAAACACAGGAGATAATCCCAAAGAGCACCTGGTCATGGTGTCCCTGCTGGAATTTAGAGATTTCCCAAGGAGTCTCTGCCCTCCAAGACACAAAACGGGTTTCTCACCTTTCTCCCATGCAGCAGCACATGCTCATCACATCCCAACCCATGTGGCTGTGGCTGGCAGAGAACATCCTGGATATCCTGGCTGTGGTGTTGTATGACCCCACGCTCACCCCATGAGCTCACTGAAGGCTTTCACACCAAAAAGATGTAAGATGTGAGGCCCCAATGATGCTTTTCAGGAGGTCACTTTTACTACCAAACTTTGGGAAATAAGGGAACTTGGCAAAAGTTTAAAGCAAATCTTCAGTCGACATAAAGCACTTCACAAAGCACTGACTTGGCAAATCCCAACCCATCCAGGTTTAGGTTGCTCAGATATCTAGAAAAGGAAATCAGGAGAAAAAGGAGGGAGAGAGGGAGAATTACAGCTACTACCTTAAATCCAGCATGGAACCAGCTAGCAGAAGTACAAGGATGGCATGGAGGTCTTGTAGTGTTTTTTATTTGCTCTGGCCTCCACGGCCAACCCCCAAGTAGGGCTTTTGGTGTGCCAATCATAAGGAATTTGGGTTAGGGGCTCCAGGGGCTGTGCTGTGGGGTTTCTGGTGTGCCACTGGCTGACAGCCATTCTGGGGCTGGGTGAGGGGCTCTGGGGCTCTGCAGTGGGGCAGAGCTCCTGTGGTGCCAGTGACTGCCAGCTGCATTAGAGGCTCTCAGGGAAGTGGGCTATGGGGGCAGAGCACCATTCCATCTTGGCAGAACATGATCTGCCCCTTCCCACACACACAGAGTTGTTTCCTGCCATGGTATTTCTTTCAGTCTCTCACAGGTGTGTCCCTCCAAAGCCACAAGTCTGGGAAGGGCAGGGGTGGTTGTGAACTGCAGGGCAGGGGCAGGGGCAGGGGCATACACACCTCGGGGTGAGAGACCCTGAGTGGGTACGTGCTGTGAGTGCAACAAGGGGGGCTGCTCCAAACCAGCCTTCAGATGAAAGCAGACAAGCCCTGGCACATGACCTTTATTGGGAGCTCAGCAGCTCTGATCGATCCGTTTGAGAAGAGCTGAGGTGGGTGGAAGGAAAGGGCAGGGGGGGATTGACTGGGATTAATGAGAAGTGTGTCCATTCCCACACCCCACCACCCTTAGCAAGGGCTCTGCCATGGGGCTTGGGGGACACGGAGGTCTGTGCCCAGGCAGTGTCTGTGGCAGGGGGGCAATTCACCCCATCTGCACAGGTTTAACCTTTGCCACTTGCTGCTCCTTCAGGCTCTACAAACCGAGTGGGAAAGAAAGGGTTCACTGTGAGGTGACTGTTTCACCAAACAAGGGAAGAACTCATGGTTTTATCCAGAATGGGGAGATCAATGCAGAGGAGACAGAGAGGGTGAACCTGTTGCTTGTTCAGGGCAAATATACCAGAGAATCACAGAATGGTTTTGGATGGAAAGGACCTTAAAGCTCTCCCGTTCCACCCCCTGCCACGGGCAGGGACACCTCCCACTAGCTCAGGTTGCTCCAAGCCCCATCCAGCCTGGCCTTGGACACTTCCAGGGATCCAGGGGCAGCCACAACTCCTCTGCCCAACCCGTGCCAGGGCCTGCCCACCCTCACAGGGAAGAATTCCTTCCTAATATGGAATCTAAATCTATCCTTCTTCAGCTTAAAGTCATTCCCTTTTTCCCTGTTCCTCCAGGTCCTTGTCCCAAGTCCCTCTCCAGCTCTCCTGGAGCCCCTTTAGGCACTGGAAGGGGCTCTCAGGTGTGCCTGGAGCCTTCTCTTCTCCAGGTGAACACCCCCAGCTCTCCCAGCCTCTCCAGAGCAGAGGGGCTCCAGCCCTCAGGGCACGGGGACTTTATGTCCAGAAACACATTTTTCCATTGCAGATGCATTACGTGGCCCCTGGAACACCCCCTGGACACCCCTCTCAGTGTCCCACCCACATCTCCTCTCCCAGCTCTGTACACCCCCCCTGCTCATCCTGCTGTGCTCTCATTCCTGACACACCTGGGGCTTCTCTACACAAACCAAGGGGGGATTTTGTGTTCAAATTGGGCAAACATCTTGCTTGGCTCACATAAATCATGAGGACTTAATAGCTCTGAATTTTACTGGTTTTACCCCCAATGGGCACAGAAGTACCTCCTTTAAAGAGAAAATCCCACATCCAAGCACAGCATGTCCTACTGCTGAAGGGAGGAAAGGCTGCAGGAGTTTGCAGCAGGAGGGAAAATAAATCTATTTTCTCCTTCTTTTCTTTTTTCCCTCCCTTTTTTATATCTCTGCAGAACTGTGACTTCAGCTGAGTGACCACAACACTGGTAAACCAGGGGCTGGGCAGGAGAGCAGAAGGAAGGTGTGCCCACCACAGCCTTGGTGCTGCTCTGTGTGAGCTGTCAGGCACTGCCAAGCTGTGATGTGCCACCTGTTGCTCAGTGCTGATCCTGCTGATGTGGAATTGCCCTTCCCTGACTCTCCCTGACCATTTCCCCACCAAGATCCTGACAAAAGGCTTTCCTGTATGTCTTGAGTTGAACTGGCAAAATGCCAACTGCCCAATACAGAGTCAGTCTCCATCCCACTGAGAAAAGGCAGAAAGGATAAAAAACCTGGAAACTCAAAACAGGTTTAAACTTAAACTAATTATATATATTTATACAAAAAAAGAGAAAATTAAAGCTACAATATAACACACACTTACACAATTTAAATACAACAATTTTCTACTTTTTACTGAAAACAGATTCCATCACTATAGATCCACAAAGCATCCCAAAAGACACTCAGCAAGACAAAAGAGAGAGAATAACAATAAAATGTTTTGCTTCCCTGAACTCAAACAAAATGTGAACTAGCAGTGGGCAGCAGCCAAGGCCCAGGACAGCGTGTCTTGCCTCTTCTTTGGCTATGATGGAACTGAACTAAGTTGCTCCTACTCTGGCTTTTCTATTTTGAGATGATGTCGGAATATGGTGTGGAATGCCATTGGCCACAGCAGTGTCAGCTGGCCCAGCCCAGCTCAATCAGCTGATACTCTCAGGCCTCCTCTGTAATCTAAAGCCCAGATTTAGGCCTACATCAGCTAAACCCATAACACTGGGCCAATCTGCACAGGCTCAGCTGCAACATCCACCCCAGCCCCAGCTCATGTTTCCTGTATTTATTGATAACAGCAGTTGGCAGAGGTAAAAGGAGATGCTATTTTTCCAAAGAGGCTGCTCAAGTGTTGCCTTGAATTCAGAGAGAAGAATCACACATTTATTTCAAGATTTATTCTTTTTAATAATACTTTAAAGTTTCATTTTCCTTGCCTGTTGTTTTCTGTGCCTTTAAGAGGTACTTGGGTCACAATTTGAGTTTTTCCCCCAATAAACAAATCCCAAAACACCCTCCCTGAGACTCCCCTCGTCCTTTCTTTCTTTATCTGCCTTGATGTGAACATGAAACCAGGACTTGGGTCGTGTCCAAAGAGAAAACAAAACATCATGTAAATTATAGGAAGAATATGAAAAATTAAACCAAAACAGGAAACTACAGCAATAGGAGGGATGACAAGAAAGCAAATCAGCAGCACAAGCACTCCAAATTAACTTCTCGTTAGCTGTGCACAGGGATATAGGTTTTACAGCAGCTTGTGCTGCTCCATCAGGCATACAGGTTTCATTTCCCATACACTGAGCCCACAACAATTCCCTCTGAGCACCACTCCAGGATTTGACTAGGTTATCTCAGTCCAGAGACAGAAACAAAGAGATTTTTTATTTAGAGAAAAAAATAAAATTAAAAAAAAAGAAAGAAAAAAGAATCCTCTATTAGAAAAGCCAAGAGAAGAGCTCATCAGTCATGGCCAGCAGATTCCTGAGTCCTGCCTGATTTATTGGTCACTGCAATATAAGTAAGATCTGAAGCCATTGCAGAGTGTCCAAAGGAGGGACACAGAGATGAGGAAGGACCTGGAGGGGCAGCGTGTGAGGACACTGAGGGCACTTGGTGTGTTCAGCTGGAGAAGAGGAGACTGAGGGGACACCT
>JAWWEV010000565.1:0-10069 GCA_035583235.1 Hafferia zeledoni | reverse complement strand
GGCACTGAGTGCCATGATCTGGTAAAGGGACTGGAGTTGGACCAAGGGTTGGACTTGATGATCTCGGAGGTTTTTCCTACCCAACAATTCTATGATTCACAGCCCAGCTGAGGCAGGGACTGGGCTCTGTGCAGGTCTGGGGGCCACCTTGGCACAGGACACTGAAACCCCATGGGATGATGGTGAGCTGTGTCTGGTACCAGGGTGCTGTCTGGCTGTCACGTGGCAACATGAGGGGCACACTCTGGGCCCAGCTCCTGCTCTCAAAGCAGCTCCTGTAAAGGGAGAAACCTCCCAGCTGGGATCTCTCCACAAACCCTCCTCCACTATCTGACCTTGCACTGGCACAGCCAGGCTCAGAAAAATGGGGAAAAGTTTTCATCTCTCTCGCAGATGAAGTGAAGAGGCTCAGAAAAGAGACAGTGTAGGGATGTTATGCTGATAGGAGATACTGTCTATAATTAAAGCAGGTTTTTTTCCCTGCAGCACTTCATATTGCCAGCTCTGATGTGCTTAGGGAAGTACTGATTTTTCACTAGTGGCATTTCTAGTTTGTCTGTGATAACGATTTTCTGTATTTTTTCTACCGAAGACACTTCAAATTTTTCCTAAATAAAAGGAGGGACTAAAACAAATAGTGTTTTCCCCCAGTATTAGCAGAAGGAAAAATCCAATCTCCCCTGTGCTCTCAGTTTTTGCTGTGTGGTGGAGCAAATGATGTATGTGTGGCTTCCACACCACATTTACAACCTGAGGAGATCTAAGTCTCAAGGCTTAAATTTTACAGTGTCATTTTACACTCAAAACCTTCCCCTCCTGTGGCAGGAGAACAGGAGCAGAGCAGGAGCACACAACAGGAGCCCTTTGTACTCCACCCCATTCCTTAACCCAAAAAATAGATCAGGCTTCCACACTGAGGTGACTGATATGGTTGTAGACATGGTTAGTGTGGCTTGGAAACTCAAAAATCAAAATTCAGACTCCAGAAACTCTGGGATTGCTCCAAACAAGACTAAAATAGAGGCACTGGGTCTTACTGCCCCACTGACTGTTGAAAAGGATCCAGGTGAGCCCCAAATCCCATCAGGGTTACTGGTTTCACTTCAGTGGTGTCTGGTGAGGACTCTGGTCAGTAAGTACTTGTTGCTTTTCTGATTCCTCCTCATTCTCACCCCAACCTGGTCCAGGTTGGCCTAAGGGTGGCCTAAATGAAGAGGATCTTGCCTTCACTCTACTAATGCCTCCCTTGGGAGTGCCAGGGACAGCCTGGGAGGAGATGGGCACATTATCAAAGGCTTCATTCCTCAAAGAGACAAGTCTTGAGTGATTGTTTACATTGGATGTAGTGATTGGATTTCACTTGACATGTCACAAGCATCCAGAGTGCTGGCCACAGAATAAAGTGAATAATTTAGCAGGGAACTGCTCTGTGCCAAGCAAACAGGTTGTAAAGCAGCTCAGCACAAAATCTGGGGAACCAGCTGGCTGGATCCGAGGCACAGAACAGCATTTATTGCTTGTGCATCCTGCTGGAGTGCCAGGAACGTGGCTCAGAATCAGGGCAAGGATGGAGGGATAATTCCATGGAGGAATTATTTGTTGTTGTGCACTGTCAAAAAATCTTTCAGCACATGGAAAACTCCAGGGCTCCCTTTTAAGGTTGCTCACCTTTAAAGGAGTCCAGGTTGAAGCAGGTCTGTTTGTGCTGCAAACAGGGGATGGCACAGCCCACCCACAGCAGATGAGACAAGTGCAGATTTTCATGTGCTCACAGTACTGGAGCACAGTTTGGGCAGAAAATGAAGAAGTCATGTTAATGAGTAATTTGGGCAGCTGAATGCAGACCCACATCAGCCTGGATGCTGCAGTTGGAAACCCTTCCCTTCCCTGTCGTGGTACTGCACAAACAAATGCAGGTTTTATTCGTTCCTCAGTGGGTGGGTTTGCAAAAGGGCTCAGCATTATCTAATTATGATCAGGGGAATTGAACAGCAGCCTCAGCCAGAGCAGGAATTGGCTTTCACTGCTCCAGTGTCCCACATTGACACATTCTGCAAAGCCTTTAGAATTCCCATTACCCACAGAGGCTGCACTGCCATGGAATTGCTCCTTTTCTGGCCTGGCTTCCTCACTGGCTTCTGCAGTTTTCCATTTGTTTTCCAGGTGGCTCCTCTGTCCATTTACAAATGATTCCCTTTCTCCTGGCTGGAGAGTTTGAAAGAGTTGGAATTGGAAGGAAACATTTCAAATTTCAATGAGGAAAAATTTCAGCTGTGCTTAATTTCATTTAAAGAGAAATAGTTGTAAATTCGTGATTGATTTGCCAAACTTCTTGTAACTCAATAACAGAGGGAAATAACATCTCAGTGGAGCAGACACTGAGAATGGTTATCTATTCTCCTCCACACATGAAGTATTTATAATCAAATCACCCAGCTTTGTCTATTCATAGAATGAGAAATGCCAATGTGTTCCATAAGAAATACCCAAGGAAATGTCACCTTTTAAATGTTCAGCTAATTCTGGTAGATTGTTAACATTCCAAAGCAAAGACACACCTAAACTGCTCCTCCACAAGAAGGCAGGAAATAAAATAAAGGAACATTTCATTATTGTGCATAAAAAAATGAAACTGGGAAATAAATTATCATTTTTTTCTTTGTGGGAAGAAATGAAGATTTCAGCAAACAAGGGAGAGGTATTAAAGAGACAACAGATGTAATTCAAACAGAAATGTCTCACCCTTAGAGCAGGAACTCTTTAAACAGAAGGACTGATGAATGGAGTGAGGAGACAGCAGAGTAACAGTATTGATGTCTCTCAGAAAACCCTCACAATTAACAGTATTATTGATTTTTCAATGGAAAAAAAAAAGGCAAATTAATCTCATTTAGTTAAGATTAAATAATCTTACAATGACTTTGTTACAGTCCTGGTTTGGATACAGTTTACAGCACTGCAGCCTCAGCAATCATTGGATGGAAATTCGCCCTCTCCCCACTGCAATTTGTAGCTCCAAAGCCTTCCCATTCCCCACACAGGATTTCTATGTAAGAGTGAACCAACATAATCCATGCCCTTCACTGAGGTTGCTGTTATAACCTTCTTTCAAAGTTATTTTTTGCTATTCTAACATTCCAGCTGACATTAAATATTGTCACCTCTTTTGGAGCCCAAACATCTCCAAGGCCACGTTTTGTATTTCCCCCCAAACTGGCCAAGGTGTGATTTGTGCCTGACTCTCTCCAACCTTCAGTGTCTTCCTGGAGGAAACAACTGGAGGTTTGCAGGCCAAGTTTTTGTCACCTTTTGTGTGACACTGCAGGACAGTGATGGCTCAATCCTGCAATGTCCTGAGGTGCTCAGCACCTGCCAGTCCTTCACAAGACAGCTCTGGGTAATCAGCAACATGCAGGATCCTGCACATTCTTCTTTTGGCAAAGGAGCAGACAGAGCTAATTAAGAAATCAACTCTAAAGACAGTCTTATCTGGCTATGAGTTATAAAACAACTTCATTTTACTAAACCCTTGTGAACCTTCAAGTAATTCCCTGGCTTGATTGATTAGACTGGAAGTGCAGAGGCTGCAAAAACAGCACTCAGTGGTTCTCTGTGTTATAATTTCAGTTTAAAGCTGCAAGAGAACCAGCCTGATGCTGCCCAAGTGCAGTTGCACTTCCTTTAGCTCAGAGAAACTACACACATTATTTAGCACTTACTGCCTAGACTTTGCTTAAATTAGGAGCATGGACTAAATGAAATGAAACTAAATTTAACAGCAAAAATATGTGCTCAAAGACAGGTTCAGAATGGCTTGGCTACATCTTCAAAACCGAGAGATTTTCAGTGAGTTGGGTCAGGTGTTAGTTTGACCTCCACTCTGAGTGCTCTGAGCAGCAACACTGATATCAACACAGTGTTGGCAGCTCTGAAATGTCTCTTGATAAATAAATTTATCTCCTGTGGGTTAAAAACCAGTTGTCCTCCCTGCAGCCCCATCCTCCAAACAGCTCCATCTGTCTCTGCTCTGAAGGTGCCTCACCAGGAAGCTCCAGAATCCACGTCAGAGGGTTCATGTCTCACTGGTGGCTTGAGCTCCCCAAGCTGGGATGTCACTGACCAGAGAGAGGGATCTGCACCAGAGACATCCAGAAAAACCACCTGCACCACAGTCAGACCCAGCAAGGTACAAAATACTCAGAAAAACCACCTGCACCACAGCCAGACCCAGCAAGGTACAAAATACTCAGAAAAACCACCTGCACCACAGCCAGACCCAGCAAGGTACAAAACACTCCACTGGCATCCCAACCCAAAGAAAAATTCAGAATTTCCAGTAAGAACTTCAATGCTCTGCAAAGCCCCTGTTGCCACAGAGAATTCCAGCCAGTGTTGCTGCTAATTAATTGATTACTTTTAATTAACACAATAAAATTATTCCTTGTGTCTGTGGCATGTTTGCTCTTTTTGGGAACCTTAATGAGATGCCCTCTGGAATGTTTGAAATGGAAGGAGAAAATGGACCTCAGGTTTCTAAAAATGAAGGTCTTCAGGCACTGCAGGACACAAAAGTCAATGTATGTGAGGAGAAAATATCTCTTTTTGGTGCCTGGTTTACATTGCATGAAGCTATTCATGCAAAAGCACTTTGGTTTAGTTGCCTGAAGAATAATCTAAAAAAAAAAAATAAATAAATTGAATTTTGTTCTAATACAAATCACTTTCACATTTATTCTTGACCTGTTTCCATAACTGTGTTTTCTCCAGTTAAATATCCACCAGTCATGATACTGAACATTTGCTTTTCCCTTGACAGTTGTTTTCTAAGCACAGTTCTTTGTTTAATATGTTCTGGCCTCATGTATATTTAACATCCTCTAAGGAGTGTCATTCCTCTGGAAGTAACAAATAAATTCTATTTGTCATATTTTTGTATTTTCCCAACAATTTCTGCCAGGAGCAACTCAGGTTGTAACTGAGATATAAAAAATTGATTCTCACAATTTCATTGGAAGTCTTTGACTTGAATAAAAAATATAAACCCCTGTGATTTTATGTGCTGAGTATCTTAAGATCCATAAACTCAGCACTCTCAAGATCCATCTTAAGATCCATAAACTCAGCACTCTCAAATGAAGGAGCAGAAGAGTTGGAAGGGCTTGAGAGCACAATCTCTGTATGAAAACAACCACAATTATCTGAAAGTCATCAGGGAGCCCAAATATGATCTGATACTCAAAGCAATTAAATACAGTTGCTATTTATTTCCTCACAGAATACACAGATTTAACATCATCTTTTTTGACTGTTACCACTGAGCCAATGCACTGGAATCCCACCAGGCTCAGGGTCCTGTGGCAGAACTGCTGTTAAAACCAGACATAAATACAGGACCACAGATCTCTGAGGCCAGTCCAGGATCAACTGAAATGGTTTTGCTAAGAAAGGGCTCTTTGTTTTTGAAAAACTCACCTTTGGGAAATTGTTTTGTGCCTTTTTGAACTTGCATTTCAGTCGATGCCTCCCAGTCCCTGGGTCAGGATTACTGGAAAGAAAGCCTGAAAACAAATGTACAATTAATTCTTAATACTTAAAGTGATTTGGTCATTAAATGGCACAAAAAGCAAGCTGTTAAAATAACAGTCTTTTTTATTCAAGTTGTTGAGCCCTAATCCCACTTCACCAAAGGAAACAGGAACTGGATCAGACCTAAAGACACAAATCCCTACCATGGTTCCACAAAGGCAAAGTTCATTTGGAATTCTCTGGAAAACTGAAAATGTGCTGCTTTTTCCCCAAGCCTGACATAACTTACTGCTGTAGGAGATCCAACTGCATTGGACCTGCATTTTAGAGAAGTTTCATGAATGTTTTTTAAATGTATCTTTGTACATTTCCCTTGATTTAAAGGAAAACAACAGGCTCTTTGTAAATGGTAAAAGTCCTTGTTCTCTGTCTACTTTAAATTAAGACTTTGTCAGGGAAAAGTCAGCAAGAGAATTCAGCCTTTTGCAGCTCCATTCACTTGAATAATCTCTGAGCACCACCCTGAAAGGGTCATTAATCCCACCAGTCCTCCTTGCATTGCATTTTCTTTCAAAAAAAGGAGACAAAACCCAGCAAAATTCCCCCCATTGTTTACCCATGCCGTGCTAGAAAACAAACAAATAACAAAAATGGTTTATCCTGGCATGAAAAAAAAAAAAAAAAATTGGCAGTTATGAGAATGAGTGTGAAGCTGTTTGACACTTATTAAAACCTTAATGGCCTGAGGAATCATTTCCTCACTCAGACCTGACTCCTGCATAGCAGGGACTGTTTAGTTGAGTGTTGTTTCAAGGGATCCATCAAAACCATTTAGGGCTTGTCCAGACACTAAAATGGAACACAGAACTGGGATGTTTGAGCTAAAAGAAGGACCAGTTGAATCCATAAAGTGCCGTATCCAAACCTGCCACAGCTGGTGACAGTCTGGTACAAATGTCTCAGGAGCACCAAGGGACAAGTCTGGGGCTGTTCAAAGGGACTTTTCAGAATAACAACAGTTTATCTGAGTCCAAATAACAGTTACAAAAATAACCAGAGTCCCTAAACACAACAACCAAGGAATGGGATTTAACTTCTCAGCGTTTTTCAGAACCAGGAGCCATATTTACTTTTAAAAAGACAACAGAATTGCCCCAAACTGGCACTAAATAGTTTTTTTTATTACTCCTGCAGTGCTCCAAAAGGCACATTAATAATGCAAAGGCCCTGCAGCTCAGGTTTGCTCCTGGCTGTGGGATGAGGCAGAACCTGTCAGCACATCTGTCGCCTTCCAGGGGAAAGGAGACACTTGAGAACCACCTGCTGGAGTGGGAAACTCTCCTCATTTACAGGCTCATATTCATTGTGGTTGTTAAAGGTTCTCTGTTTACAGATTCATATTCAATGTGGTCATTGACTTCAGATCTCATCTGGGGACACAATAACCAAGGGGTGTAAACATGGGCTCCTCCACAAACTAAATCTACAAATCAGTAGTTTGGGTCTAAAAATCCTGTAAACTGACCCTTGGGGAATGCTTATCCCATGTGCATCCCATGGAGCTTTATGGTATCTTAAAGATTAGGTCACTAATCTGGGCTGGGCATGGATTTAATCTGAATCACAGGAGATCTGGGGTTGGAAGGGACCTCTGGACACCCTCCATTCCAACCCCCTGCCACGACAAGGTCACCTGGAGCAGGTGACACAGAATGTGTCCAGGTGGATTTGGGTTTGAGACTCCACACCCTCCCAGGGCAGCTGTTCCAGTGCTCTGCCACCCTCACTGGAAAGTTCTTCCTCATGTTGGGGTGAAACTTCCCCTGTTTTAGTTTATGGCCATTGCTCCTTGTCCTGGGCACCACCAAAAGAGTCTGACACCACCCTCTGACACCCCCTGGAGATACTTGCATGGATTGATGAGATCCCCTCTCAGTCTGCTCCAGACTAACCAGGCCCAGCCTCTGCAGTCCCTGCTCATCAGGGAGGTGCTCCAGGCCCCTCATCATCTCTGTGGGATCTGCTGGACCCTCTTTAGTGTCTCCTTGTCTTTCATCTTCCTGAGGAACCCAGAACTGGACATAGACAGTGGGGACAGCTCAGCTGGTTAAAACTTGGTTGTAACAATGCCAAGGTCATGGGTTCAATCCCCTGTGTGGGCCATTGACTTGAGTTGGACTCGATGATCCTTGTGGGTCCCCTCCAACTCAGAATGGTCTGTGATTCTGTGATTCTGACAGGGATGGGACAGGGGCAGTGGGCACATTTATGGGGCTCGAGGCCATTGGGAGAACTCTCAATATAAGGAAGGAACCAATACAGACAATGGTGTGTCTGTGCTGAATCCCCTCCGGGTGGTGCCAGGCAGTTCGGGCAGGGGACATGGCGGCCACGGCCCACGAAACGTGAGGAAGAGAAGGAAGGCCGAGCCTGGGCTAATTAGCACAGGAAGAGAGAAGCATTAAGGAGCAGGAGACAGAACACACATTAATGCGATAAACACGTAACCTGAGGCCAATGAACACCAATCTCTGTGTTCATTCCCGCTATAACCACAGCCAGGCCCCCCCAGCTGGGTTGGGGCCTGCGGGCCGGGACTACAACTCCCAGCATGCCCCGCGCGCCGCAGCTCTCGCGAGAGGCGGCGGGAGCGGCGGCGCCACAGGAAGCGGCAAAGCCCCAGCGGAGCCACCATGGCCGAGACCGACCCCAAGAGCGTCCAGGACCTGACGGCAGTGGTGGGGCCCGGGGGGCACCGGGAGGGCACCGGGAGGGCATTGGGGGCACCGACCGGGGCCAGGCACGGGCAGGGAAAGCCCCACTCCCGACAGGTTGGCCCGGGCTTGGAGCGCCCGGGCCTGTGGGAGGTGCCCCTGCCCACGGAACGGGGTGGGTTTCATGTCCCTTCGCCCCCGAGCGGCCCGTGGTGCTGTGACACCGAAAATCCTGGGGTTGAGGCGCTGCGGGAACAGCCGCGGTGGGGTTAGTGCTGCTTGGGAAATGCGGGCTTTTTTTAGATCTTATAAATGATAAAATCTGAGCTGGGAGGGACCCCCAGGGACCATCCAGTCCCACCTGGGCCCTGCACAGACACCCAACAATCAATCCCCTCCTGTCCCTCAGTGTTGTCCAAGCGCTCCCGGAGCTGGGGCAGCCTCGGGGCTGTGCCCACCGCCCTGGGCAGCCTGTTCTGTGCCCAGCCAGTGCTCACTGTCAGTCACCGTAAGCCTCAATCCTCCTCCCTGGGCGTGTATTTACATACATTTTTACATATATATTTAATTGCACTGCGGAGTTTGAGCACAGTTGAAGCTCAGCAATGAAAGAGCATTGTAGTTATCTCATTACATCAGATTAGATACTGTAACAGCCTCTAATGAAAGGAAAAACCTCTAATTTATTTTTTTTTTTTCCTTTTCTCTCAGGTGCAGACATTGCTCCAGCAAATGCAGGACAAATTCCAGACCATGTCTGACCAAATAATTGGAAGAAATATCCTTTTTTTTTTTAAACTCGGGTGATAGATACCACAGAACCTGTGTGGCAGTGGGGTTTGGAGGATGGATTTAAAGTGGCCAATCCCAGGGATTGGAGCAGAGCTGTGCCAACCCAGGCAGGGCTGGCGTGGTGGTTGTGGCATTTCCTTGACCCCTGTGCCCTCGATGACATGAGCTGTCGCATCGATGACCTGGAGAAGAACATTGCTGACCTCATGACACAGGCAGGGGTGGAGGAGCTGGAGGGGGACAACAAGAGCCCAGCCCCCAACAAGAGCTAAAGTGAGACAGGCCCTGCTTGGCCCTGAACAAACCCTTGACAGTCCTGGCTTTAGCAGATGGGAGTTTTGCCTTTGGTTTGTGTGGGGTGGGATTTGTGCAGAGCAGAATTAGAGAGAGAGTTGTGGTGTTTGGAGGGAGAGCATGTTCAGGGAAGGGCAGAGGGGCTGGAGAACTTCTGAGGGAGCTGGGGGGGCTCAGCCTGGGGAAAAGGAGGCTCAGGGAGGACCTTCTGGCTCTCTGCAACTCCCTGCCAGGAGGGAGGGGTCAGACTTTGCTCCCAGGGAACAAGGGACAGCACAAGGGAAACGGCCTCAGGCTGTGCCAGGGGAGAGGTTGGACACCAGCAGGAATTCCTGGAGGAGGTTATCAGGAATTGGGGCAGGTTGGACACCAGCAGGAATTGGGGCAGGTTGGACACCAGCAGGAATTCATGGAGAAGGTTGTCAGGAATTGGGGCAGGTTGGACACCAGCAGGAATTCCTGGAAAGGATTGTCAGGAATTGGAGCAGGTTGGACACCTGCAGGAATTCTGGAAAGGATTGTCAGGAATTGGGCAGGTTGGACACCAGCAGGAATTCTGGAAAGGATTGTCAGGAATTGGGGCAGGTTGGACACCAGCAGGAATTCCTGGAAAGAGCTGTCAGGAATTGGGCAGGTTGGACACCAGCAGGAATTTCTGGAAAGAGCTGTCAGGACTTGGGGCAGGTTGGACACCAGCAGGACTTCATGGACAGAGCGGTCAGGAATTGGGGAGGGTGGACACC
>JAWWEV010000564.1:0-10102 GCA_035583235.1 Hafferia zeledoni | reverse complement strand
TTTTCTTAAATTTGATAAAGAGTGGTGTGATTATTGAGGAGGAAACCCCCTCCTCCTCTTGTGAGTAAACATCTTGTTTTTTTTCCCCTCAAACCAAGACAAGGTGCCTCATTATACATCAATTTAGATTTATTCTGAAAACAAGTGTGAGATACCTATATCCTAGAAAGTGTGCCATATGCCTTAAATGATGCTACAGTTCTCCTCTTTGCCAATCAGGTGGAAAAAGTGTGAGTTAAAGGTGTATATTCAGAGCTCTCAGGACAGCAAGTGGAAAACAAATACATTTATAGTTCAGCTCAAAATACCAGTGTTGATAGTATCTTTTTTTCTCTCCTCTCTTCTCCTGCACATGCCTTGAAAGGTCAGTGGACCTTTGACCTTGACCTGAACAGGTTTCCATACTTTATACTATTTTTGGAAGATAAAGTTATACATTGAGTTTTCTAAAAAATTATGTTACTAATAAAATTTTTAACGTCTAAACAATGAATTTCATGGCCCATGATGTAGCTAGAGTCATGTTTTTCTTCTGAGGTGTATTACTATCTGGAAAAAAAGTAGCAGTGAAAAAAATAAATTTTCAGATTGTAATATATTATTTATGGATAGTATGAAGAATTCTTCTAGGTCTGCTACTTTTACTCATTCTTATAAGTCCTGCTAACACTGGGGTTTGAAATTTGAAAAAATAATATTTTCTTTTTTTTCCTTTACAATAATCCAGACATGTTTTGTAGCCATTTAATTCTAGTATTGAAATGCATAGGAATCTTTTAGGATATTTACCATGTTGATGTTACAAATTAGTTTAACACAATAACATAAGCCTTTCTTTATTCTTAAAAAAAAAAAAAAAGCTGCATATTTCCGTTTATTCTTGGGGTATATCTTGGTGCAAAACTTGGTTACAAAACAATTTCCCTAGCAAAGAGACAGTGCTTTGCTTGTCTCATTCATTGAATGAGAAGTCCTACCAAAGCTAGTTTGTCATTTGAAGCAAACTTTTTCTTTCTGTGTTATATGAATGACATAATTTTCATGAATACAAGAAATATAAAAAAATGGCTCATGAGAGCCAAAACATCAAAAAATAATTTGAAAGGGAAGATAGGGACAAAAACCCCAAACCATGAACACAGTTTTTATTGCTGTAGAGGATTGTGCACATTAGTTGTCATTATTTTGCAAAGTGATGGTGGGTTTAATGAATCAATATTATTTTTAAATACAACCACACTAGTCCTTTTGCATGCTAGTGTGAAAACATACTCTGTGATGTTTCATTAGTTAATTTATTTAAAGCTAAATTATTTTCCTGTTTTTCTGAGTGCTACTTCATTGATAGAAACTTGAAATAGTTGATACAGTGAAAGATGCTTTCTGGGGCATGATGACACACAAGACAAAATAGGCAGATTCAAAAGTATGTCGGTTGTGTCTCCTCAGAGAAGCTGTGGATTTCTCAGAACCCTTCCCTGAATGCCAACCTGTCCCACTTGAAGGCTGACAAGTGATGAAATGATGAAATTTCTATTTAGAAATGGCATCTCTTGAATTCCTGGGTCAAGACTCTTCATGCTAATAACATCTTGTGGTAATTTAACTCCTACACTTGAGCTGTGTACTTCAGAAAGCAGGAGCTGAAGTTCACTGTATATCCTCCACTTTGATATCCTTAGTGTGGTTTGTTACAAGTGCACATCCAGTATCAGCAGGTGAACTGCAGCCTGGCTTTAGTGGGACTTATTCTGAGAATGAAAACTCTACTGAGTAATGCATGAGAAAGGACGAAAGCAACTTTGCCCTTTAGCTTCGCCCTGAATTTACAAGGCCTGGCACTGGGAAAGACAGTTCTTCAGTTACAAGTTGTATACATGAACGATAAAACATGACTGGAATTTTTATGACATGACAGCATTTTATGTACCTTTCGAAGTTCAACTGTACTGTTAAGGAGTCTCAAATTGCATTATGCACCAGATTGCCTCTGAGACCTCTGTGCCTTCTACTTCAGAAACTGGCATTTTGCATTGTTGCAGCTGTTATCACCTGGGAGGTTTATTTATCCACTGCTTCAGCTTCTTTTTACTTTTGAGACAAAGGAAGTGTTCTTAAAAATCATAACTTGCCTGTAATAATGTACATGTACTCACATGTCATATACTATTACAAATGCATATATTGGATCTGGCTTTCAGACTGTGGGTACCTGTGAGGCTCCTTCCTGTTGTGTTTTGTGCTAAGGTTATCTGTAATTTATCAAGCTTGTTATGAGCCAGGCTAATTGTCCTGGGTTTGGCCCAGATCAGTGGAAGGGGGCATGGCCGATATTCTGGTGTTATTTGGTACCACCTTACATCATCATCGAGATGGGGGAAAGGGGCTTCTCTTTCTGAGAAGAAAAGCATTCCTTTCCAATCATGGAGAGCATGGCAGGTGGATGGAGGCCGCCTGCCATTGTTTTTCATTGTCGCAGGCTTGATGAGCATTTTGTGTGTAAATCACCCTCTCTTTGTACTTTATTAGTATTGTTGCTGTCACTGTTTGTTTTCTTATCTCATTGCTGTTTCCAGTAAATTGTTCTTATTTCTGATGGGTATAAAGGAACTCTCTAACACTCTTTGTGAGTGTTAGGGACCAACATTCTTTATTTACCACATCTGATGCACGAAGAGATTAGATCCTCCAAAACTCTGCATACCAAATTACAAAAGCTTCATACATTTACTGAGCTACCTAAAGAATAATTCATGCATTTCCCAGATCTGTCCCTCCCACTTCCCAGAACTGTTCTTCCCCTTGATACACCTCCTGTTTTGAGTTAGTGGCTCCTTAGGCTAGTCGTTCTGTGGTCTTCCTCACACTGTCCTTTTCTTGGACTCTGACTTTTGGCATGTCATCAGGCCCTTTAAAACCAGTGCCTATGCCCTTTGGAATAGTGTACGACCAGGAGGACAGTTTGACTGGTTGCTTTAGTGGCTACTGAGAGATAAGAACCTTGCTGAGCAACAAGATAAGGAGGTGAATGGGTCTTTGTCTGAGTTGGTTAAGACCTTGCAGGTGACCTTGGAAGTGAAGAGGAGTTAAATGCCAAAAATGCAGAAAACTTGTGCAGCCAACTGTATGAATTCTTTGTAAGAGAAAGAGAATTAAGTCTGCAGATTGCCTGTCTGAGGGGGAATTTGGAGAAAGAGGCAAGGTTTTCCAGCCTCACTAAGGTGGTGGATGTCCTCAACTGTGGTGTCATCACCCTTTATCCTTGGGAGGAGTTTGATACAACAAAGCCAAACCCCAAACCTCACCCTAAACTGCACCCACTTATAAAAACAGAAGTTTTCTATGAAGGGCAGGATGAGGAAGTGGAGCCCAAGTAACCACTAAACAAGTGTCTCACAGTGCCACTGGGCTGGTTAAGCTGCAAGAAAAATATAGCAGGTATGCCAAGGAAACCAGAACAGAGTATGCTTGGAGAATTTAACTAGTTGGAAGACAGGATAAAGCTTTTGGAGGATGAAACCCCAGAAACATTGGAGTGTTCTTAACAGTACATGATGGCAGAGAGTCCAGGTCTCTTACCCAATGGGGAGAGAGGAGAACCCATCTGTACCCCCACTCCCACCCTGGGTACTCTCACTGAGAGCGTGCAAAAGGCAGCTTGGCCCCAACACCAGAGGTATCTGGTACCCCCTGTGTCCTCTTCCATGTTGTTGCTTGATAAGCCAGATAGAATGAACCCCCTGACTGAAGGACTGTCTGACTCATTACAGCTTTCTCCAACCCAATTGCAAGATCAATTTAGAGCTGCTCGTGCAGGACCATGAGCTGGACATGGTCTTACCTGGGAGGAAGTAGCAGAAGAGTTAGTAACCTATGGCAGACAGGTAGGATTTGTTGCAAATGAAATGAAGAATCACACTGCTGTCTGAAGGGTGGAGCAGAAGGAAAGGCCTTCTCAGCTCAGAGATTGGAACCAAGGAGGCAAACCCTTAAGGAGCCACCTGTAGAGGGAGGGATTAGAGAAGGGTATCCCTTGGGAATTGAACAAGTAACCAATTCAGAATTTACAAATGGTGGTGAAAGTGTGGAGACAAGGGAAAATAGTCTCCAGGAGTGAGGCTATCCTTCCTCAGTACATAAGAACTCAGTAGTCCCTTATGGCCCTGTTAGAAAAGCTGAATTCAGCTTGTTCTGAGATGTCAGGAAAGTCCCAGTAAATGAGCTGGAGGATGGCCAATGGAAATATCCTTGAAGCCTCACTGAAAATAAAGATGAGAATATGTTGGTAACTTTTCCCCTTGGTCCCTTGTGATTGCCAGTGACCTTTTTAGTTGACACAGGGGCCCAGATATCTACCCTGAATGAGGAAACTGCCAAAAGATGTGGGATAGTCCCTGACAAAAAATGGATGTGTGTTACTGATATGTTTGGGCACTCTAAGCCGCAGTGGTCAGCTTGAGTGAAAGGTTGCTTGGTGATAATTACCCCACCAAGACCATGATGATATTGTGTTCTTTCCCATGAAATATTGTGGCATTAGACCTCCTGAAGGGGAAAGCCTAGTGGAGTCTAAGGGAAATGAGCGGAAATTCACTTCTGTGTTCTCAGTAAGGCTTTTACAAACTGCTCCTGCACTACCAGGAGCCTTATTATCTGGCACTAAGGGCAGAGATGGAATTGCTAGTTAAAGGAAAAGAGAATTGTAGTTTGAACCCATTCTCCCTATAATTCAGCCATATGGCTCATTCACAAACCAAACAGGAGATGGTGCTTGACTGTGGACTGTCAGCATCTGAGTGTTAATACAGTCCTTTTGCTGCTGTACTGAATACACACACACTGATTTCCACCATTTGGAAACAGCCTCACCTTGTGCTCACTATAATTGATGTAAAGGACATGTTCTTCCTGGTTCCCCTTAGAGAGGGAGATCAGGAATGTTTTGCTTTCATATGGGAAGGAGTACAATATACCTTTACTCATCTCCCACATGGATAGTGGCACTCACTCACCACAGCTCATCACACTCCAGCTCTTGAGCTGGAGTACATTACCCCAGATGGAGACACCAAGGGGTATCAATACATTGATGATGTATTGATTGGCAGGCCTGATGTCACTGAGGTGGGACAGATTCAGGCAAAAATAATTGACCATCTGGAAAAAATAGGTCTGCAGATTCCCCTGGAAAAGATACAACTTCTGTCTTCACAGGTGAAGATTTGGAGTATATGGTGGAGAGGAAATGCCACATGCATTACCTCTAACACACTAATTATTCTGTCAGACATGAAAATTCCTGGGAGCAAAAGGGAGCTCCAGCATGCTGTAGAATTATTGATTTTTTAGAAGAAGCATATTCCTGATTATTCCATCATAACCCAACCTTTGTATGACTTAACCAGGAAAGGAGCTTCTTAGGACTGGACACCCGTCCATGAGGAGGTTCTAAAGCTGTTGGGTTTTGAGGCAGAAGTATATCAAACTCTTGGGCCCATTCATCCACAGAACTTTTACAGATTGAGTGGGGTGTTGCCATCCATGGACTGTCAATTCATGTGTGGCAGATTGGACCAGAGGGTCTTACTTGTCTAATAAAATTTCACTGAAAAGCAACACTCCCTATGGGAAAAGGATTTGTTTATGGTAAACTTGACCCTGCAGCAAGCAGACAAAATTGTGAGAGAGCAGAAGATAATACTGAGAGGCTCCTTTAAGGTCTTTATCCTTAGGACAATAATTTCAAGTACACAACTCCCTATTCCATCCCGTCAGGATGGCACAAAGGGGACTGTCAGGATGTGGTATGCACAGATCAAGCATTATGGCCTTATTTCCACATTTACAGGGTGGAGGAAGGACTGTCAAAAATCCTCTCTGAGCAGAACCGACTCAGACTGAGCCACAAGAGGCCCCTTCCCTTTCCCCCATTAAACCTGCACCTCCTCATACCTCTGAGTTACAGAATGCCTGATTTACTGATGCTTTCTCTAAATACAGAGCAGTAGCTTTGCATGTTGACACTGGAGATCAGATTACAACAGAGGGGGAGGGCAGTGCCCACGTGGGAGAGTTAACAGCACTCTGGAGTGTAATGGTGAGGGATGTAGATGACAACGAGCCCATCTCTGTTTCCACAGACTCCTTTGCAGTATTTAGGGGGTGTACTGAAGGCTCCCTTTTTGGAAACAAAATCAATGGGAGGTTAATAGAGTGCTGGTATGACAAAAACAGAACTGGGAAGAAATTCTGAAAAGTGCAAGATCATAAATGATATTAGTTGGATGGGGAGCAGCCCATCAGAAGGGGGGGGTCACCCAGCCCACCTCTTAAATAACCAGTAGACTCCCTCACTCAGTTAGCTGTCTTAGCCAAGGAAAAGGAAGCAAAACAAGAAGAGAAATGGGAATATCTATCGGAATGGCCACTCTGGGGTGAAAGATCTGTTAAGAAAGGCCATAAGCAGAGGATGCCTGTCACCCCAGACTGGAGAAACATCCCCTGAAAGATCCTTCTCCTCACCTAAGGACAGGAAAGGGGTTGTGGGAAACTTGGCAGGTCAACTACATCGGTCATTTTAACAAATCAGAAGGAAAACAATATGTGCTGATGGGAGGTGAAAGAGTCTTAAGTTTGGTGCAAGCTGAAGCAGTGACATGGGCCACAGGGGAAAGTACTGTGAAAGTGTTAAAATTATGGTTGATTTTCCTGCCTAAGCCATAATCAGTACAATCAGATAATGGAAGTCACTTCACAGCAGGAATAGTCCAGGAATGGGCAAAAATTGAAGGGTTACTACAAGTACTTCACACACCCACTACTATCCAAAAGCCAGTGAGACAGTAGAAATGACAAATGGTCCCCTGAAAAGGTTTTTGAGACCTCAGGACCCAGAGTGAACCGACTGACCATGGAATGCTGTGAACAAAATGACCACTGGGACGTAAACAGATGTCTGAGACTTAGGGCATTTTGTCTCAAGGCACCTCCAACCCCTTCCAGAAGCAAAGGGACTAACAATCCCTGGAACCACATACGTTTTCCAGGTCAGCCAGTATTGGTAGGCCTGACAACTGTTTGGGGAGTCCCACTGGTCTTAAAGATCCCCCTGAATATGCACACATGGGTAGCCACAGATTCCATAGCAGAGAACAAAAAATTAACACCAGATGGACAGTTCCTTCTTTTTAAAACTTGTCCAAACACGACTGAGTTTTATTTCCTCTCTCCTTCTACAAGTATTCTATGCGAGGGTGAAGTGGCAACAGGACTTAAGAGTTACACTGTTCTTCAGTACACTGATTTTTTGCATACATTTCTGTCTTGATAGTTTGTAAGTTTTGTCTCAGTAGTTTTTCAGCATGTATGTAAGCTTGCCACAAGCAATGTTTTGGGCTGATTGTGTCTCCCCTCTGGTTGCCACAGTGGGTGGAAAAAATTCTTCCCTGAATTTAGCTTGAGAGCTCATACAGGATTTCGTATGATTTCATACCTCCTCAGAGCAAAGTATAAAATGATTTTGAACTGAGAAATACAAGGGCTTGAGAAAGAAGTGTAGTCTGATACTGAAGGAATCGCAGAGGAAGGGGATATTGATCTGTTGGTGGCCCCTGGAGGGAAGGAGAAAGGGTCTGACAGAGGAGCTGAGGCAGCAGCTGGAAAGTTTTGTCTAACTGTAGGTGAAGAAGGTATAAGTGGTCAAGTGGTCAGAGAAGTGGAAGAAAGGATTTGGGGTTTGGAAACCAAGGAAGGTTTTAGTAAAGTGGGGAAGGTATTTGGCCTGAACCCAGGACCCTGACTGAGATGATATGCTGAGTATGTGGAAATGGCTTGAGTTCTCACAGAATCACAGAATATGTCGAGTTGACACTTTCATCCTTCCTCAGTGCCTGTACTGAAGTGTTTCTGTGCCATGCATTATGGAGCCAGTTTGTTGAGATGGGTGGGTTGAGCTGCAGATTTCCCCTGGTGATAACATTTATCTTTTCTAGCTCACATTTCCCCCTTTCCCTTGGGGAAGAATCAGATTCTAATTGAAAGAGGTTAGAAAAAAGCAGTGCTTCAGAAAACATAGGCTATATCTGATGTTCTTTTCTTTCAAGGCATTAGCTTGACAATTCCTGCTATGATTACCACTTTCAGCTCTGTAACAACTTCATGGGTAACATTTCTGCTAGATCCAAGGCTGTGTATAACAGATCTTCATAGTATAAAACTTCTGGAAAAACAATGCTACTACATGTCAACTGCAATACCTCATATGACAGACTAAGATTTTCCAAAAGAACAGTACACTTCAAGAATTGCTGCAGTTCCAAGATTTGCCTTATTTTTGCTTCACTTTTGCTGTGCTTTGGTTATTCTGCACATACTTTATCATTCCCAGGGTAAAATAGCTTCAAGCCTTCAAGCATTTATCTGATTCTGGCTACAGTACATGCAAAAGATTGTAAATTAAGCAATGGCATAGATTTACCAGATTCTAAATATAGTTACTGGGGACATTTTCTCATCACACACACATTGCAACTTGGCAATTTTCATTAAAAGTTATGTTGTTGTACAGTCACCTTCAGGTAAGAGCAGTCACGTGGACAGTTGCAGTGCAATAAATAGTCTTCTGAGATACTCATACAGCAAATTTTTAAGGTGACCACACTATATGGTACTGACATACTGTGTGGTATAGCCATGTTGCATGGTACCAGTAGCAGAATGTTTCTACTATAGACAGTAGTGTTTCAGCCCTATGACTGAGCTTCCCTCATAAAATGATTGGCTTCAAATGCCCCCTTGATGTGCAGACAGGGATCTCTCTTATTAGGGTTTGGTGATGACCTGACTCAGATAACTGATTTAGAAGATGCGCTGGTCTTCAGTTGTTTGGTTTAGTTACTTGTTGTTAGTTATTTCTGGTTTGTTTTGGTTGCTGGATTTTTCTCACAGGACTGAGGCATTTTAAAGAGTAGAACAGTGAATGCTAAGCTTTATATGTTTATTTGTTGAGTTTAACTTTCCTCACAAAAATTAGTCAAATTTCCTGGATTCAGGAAAAAAAATATTGTAAGTATCATGACTATACAGCAATAGTCCAAATCTTTGAAGGTAATGGAAATTAAAGCAAAGAGTTTTTATCAAGATTTTAGTTTTGGTTATCTGCCCCACAAGATAAGATGTGGGGAAAAAAATCATTTATTTACAGGCTGCCTCTTTGGTAAGAGATAGAGATGTCATTAGGATTGTTTAAGACTTACTCAAAAAAGCTTTTTCCTTTTTGTGCCTCTTCTTCCTCGAAGTCATAATCCAACAAACACCATGATGCTGTGTGACCCTTTAGCCAGTGGGGTCCAGGTTCTACTGTTGAAGGCCTGGGTGTTCCTCATACCAGTGTCTCTGTGAGGCTTTTAGGCAGGCTCTGTCCTGACCAGACTGTGTTTGGAGATGGTGGAACCTCTTTTCCTCTCCGAGATCCCACATTCAGCTGAACTGCAGCCTTGCTCTCTTGCTCTGTGCAGGGAGCCCACACTGATGTCAGTAAAGTCATTCCCCAGTGGTGCTCAGCCAGGAGCAAACCTCAAGTTCCTTATTTCCATTGCTGTTGGAGGCCCTGCAGCTGGCATAACACACAGCTTTGCTTGGTGTATGTGTATAGGTATTGCTGTGGTCTGTACATCTCCCACTACAATTGCAAATGGGATTTGCACATCCCCATGATACTCTAAATGGCTCCATGACCCCATGTTGACTGCCAGGGATCTCCTGCAGAAGGAGCCTAAGGCATGAAACAGTAGCACTTGGTGTAGTAAATGTATTCCTTTAATGGAGGGCTTTAAGGAGGTTGCTGACTCTCTTATGTCAGCACAACCCTGTCCAGGAGTAGGGATCTGGAGATACTAACTGACGGGAAGCTCATCATGAGCCAACAGAGTGCCCAGGTGGCCAAGAAGGCCAATGGGATCCTGGCCTGGATCAAAAATAGCGTGGCCAGCAGTACCAGGGAAGTGATCCTTCCTCTGTACTCTGCTTTGGTGAGGCCACACCTTGAGTGTTGTGTTCAGTTCTGGGCCCCTCAGTTCAGGAAAGATATTGAGGGGCTGGAGCA
>JAWWEV010000562.1:0-10117 GCA_035583235.1 Hafferia zeledoni | reverse complement strand
TCTTTTTTGTCTCTATATATATAGATATATATATATATATATATATATATATATATATTTATATATATATATATATACTGCCGCAGAAAGAAAGGGTCAACATATCTTCTATCTTGAACATGGGACTCAATAAAAGTATTAAGCAGCAACCATCTTCCAGACCACCATGTCTGACATCCTGTTGATAGAATACTTGTAGCTTTCCTATACTCAAAAATTTCTAGTAAACACTTCCATAGACTAAAATCCACAAAGATGAGCATATAGCTCATAACATTGTTTCAGGATCCATTTTAACACTACAGGTAGACTGTTTTTCTAATGCATTTATAATTGCTTACAATGCCCACGAATTTGCAGATCTTGACTGGTAAATATTTCAGTATGACACATGCCGGTCTGTTAGTTTGAAGGTATCAAATGAAGGTATTAGTTAAACAATAAATCTGATGTGCACTGGCATGAAGTGAATGGGTGCAAGAACAAAAGTTAATGCTGCAAAGCAGAAATACAAGAACTGTGCACTGCAGTGTCATTACAAATGATCCCAGAAAACAGTCAGTCACTGCTTATGGAAAAGAATACGTAATTCCATCCAAACATAGAGATAAGAAATTCTCAATAACTTCTATGAATTATCACCTCATTTCTGCAGTCATACTGAATTTGTAAGTTGGCCAGTTAGAAAAGTGCAGGGTAGAGTGAAGAGTTTTTATGGAAAATATTTCCCCCCTTTATTTTCTCTCTTTAGGCAATCTAAGTCACTCCAAATATTGACCACATCATCTTGATTATTCAAGCCTTCTCACTGCTGCTGGAAACTGTGGCTTGAAACCATGGCAGTTACATATTCAGACACAAAGTTCATAGAAACACAAACATTTTATCTTAAAGAATTTAAATGAGGTCTATTTTAAAGAATATTTAATAGCTATATTTAACATTACTTTAAAATCACCATTAAAATATTCCAGATGAGGGTCATTTAATCAGACATGAAGTACTTTGCATAACAAAATCCAAAATTATAATCTCAATTTAACACTGGCCTCTAGAGATGATATTTCTTTTCAGAAAACTAAAGCATATTAAAGAGGTTATTAAAATTACTTGTTTAAAATTAACTTATTTTAAAATCAACCTTGCCAAGTTATATACACATTGAGCAACTAGATTTGAAGGTTAGAACGAGACTTTTTACTTTACTTCTGTAAGGAATTCTCTTTGATCACACAACCTAAAAAATAATACTTGAATAAATAAATTTTATTTCTTCATCTGCATTTGGAGAGCAGTTTGTAAAACTCTATTTCCATTTTAAATGTAGGGGTTCTGAAGCATTAGCTATGCCCAAAAAGGGGGAAAAAAAGAGAGTGCTGCACCATAGAGACCTGATATTGTAACAGAAAAAGGTAGAGGTAAGAGGTAAAAAAAATGAGAAAATCAAATTGTGTGACAGTGTCTCCAGGAATGCTATAGTTTCCAAATCTTTCATGGAAATTTTCTCTCCCTTACCAACACAGAAGTTTGAGAGCTAATGCCCAACTCCCAATATCAGCTAACAAAAGAGTGGCCTATTTACTTTGCATTCCAGCTTGATGGCTGGAGAAGGTTAAGGGAAGGAGAGAAGTTCCTTCCTCATGCTGGCCACAATTTTTGCTCTCTACTCTGGCTGTGCAGAAGCCAGCTATGTTTTCTGGACTGGTGCAGGCGCTTGGAGCTCCCCTAGCTCAGAGCCTCATCCACTCCACATGCCTGCTGCTGTTCTTTGCTGTTCTGCTAATTGGATTTGATACAGACTTCTTAAGGGCCGACTCCATCTGCAGAGGAGTTGCTAAAACCATCACCTCCCCACCCCCCACCAGCGATTTCTTTGAACAAAGGATAAGGAGGGAGTCTCTACACTGCCTGTGGGAAAGGTTCCATCCCATCCTTTGCGGCCACCATTTTCCACATGAGTTTTCGTAACTGGTCTCGCGGGACGTCTGGAGTGACTTTTGTAGCTGTGCCTCCTGAGGCGTGGCATCTCCCCCTGCTGTCTGTAAATAGAACTGCACTGAGGGGGCAGAGAGGACTTAAGTATTTGAAAGTTCTTGTTACAGTGTTGCTGTTTTGTTCTGTTCTGTTTCTTTGAAAATATATATATATATATATATATATATATATAGCTAAGAACTATTATCTTTTCTATGCATTTTTCTGATTAAAGTCTTTTAATTTCAAAAGTTGTGGTGGCTTTTAGGAAGAAGCCCCCTTCCTAATCCAGCTAAACATCTTAGTTTTCTTTTAAACTAAGAAAAGGAATATTGAATTTTTTTTTTTTTTTAAGCTTAAACATAAGGCCTTTTTCTTTGTCTTTAAAATGTTATTCAATTTCTGTTTTTCTTTTTGCTGAGGCTAAAGAATTATTATTCTGAAATAAAATACAATGACTTCTTTTCAGCAAGAAAAGAAGCCAAAGGTGTTTATATTTAAAAAGTTGATTGCTATTGATATAAAATCATGAATTACTAAGGAGTTGCATTTAAAGAAGACAAACTACTAGCTGAAAGTAATTGCTGCATAATTATGTGAAAAATAAATTGCTTCCACTCATTTCTCTGTCTCTCTCCTTGTACTCCATGCTTTTTTCCACAAGTGATGTTAATTTTTTTTGTTGTTGTGTTAGTGTCTTGGTTTAGGAATGATATTCCCCAATTTAGGGTTCCAGCTGAAACACTCCAAACCATGTGTTGTTCACTAAATGTGGGTGCCAATGTTTGAAGGTTCCATTGCCTTCAGTGTGTTTTTTAACAGTCCACTGTACCATTCAGTTTTCCCAGAGGCAGGATAGTGAATATGGTATACCCACTCAATTCCATGCCCTCTGGCCCAGGTGTCTATAAGGTTGTTTTTGAAATGAGTCCCACTGTCCCACTCAGTTCTTTCTGGGGTACCCTGTCACCACAGCACTTGCTTTTAGAGACCCAAGATGGTGTTGTGGGCAGCAGTGTGAGGCACAGAGTACATCTCCAGCCATCCAATTGTTGTTTTCACCATTGTAAGCATGTAGTATTTTCCGTGGTGGTTTTAAGAGAATGTGATGTAACATTTACATTTTGCTCATTGCCCACCATACCACAGAGGCTTTACCCACTTGGCCTGCTTGATTGCAGTGCATGTTTCACAGTTATGGATAACGTGGGAAATGGCTAAGTCCATCCCTTGATCATGAGCCCTACTGTCTGTTGCATTTCTTCCCTGATGACCTGAGATATCATGGGCCCACCAAGGCAGAAACAATTCACCCTTATATTGCCAGTCCAGATCCACTTTAGATGCTTTAATCTTGGCAGCCTGATCCACCTGCTTGTTGTTGCAATGTCCTTCAGTAGCCCAGCTCTTGGGTACTTGTGCATCTACATGACATACTTTTACAACCAACTTCTCTCTCTGGGCAGTGGGGCAGTGATGCCTTGCCACAATTGAGCAGCCCAGATGGGTTTCCCTCTATGCTGTCAATTGATCTTTTTCCATCAGTCCAGCCACCCTCCTAGAGCATTTTCTACCACCCACAAGTCAGTGCAGAGATAGAGCACTGGCCATTCTCTCATTCAACAATATCTAAATGTAGCTGGACAGCTTTCAGCTCTGCAACTTGACTTAATTCACCTTGTCCCTCAGTACTTCTGCTACTTGTCATGTAGAACCCCATATGGCAGCCTTCCTTTTTAAATGTATCACTTCAATATGGCAGGAGCCATCATTGAAGAAAGCATATAGGTTTTCATTTTCTGGTAGCTCATTATATGGTGGGACACCCTCAGCATGTGTCATCTTTTCTCCTCTGATTATGATAACCTGACATTTATGCCTTCAAGTCAGTTCCTGTTGTCTTCCAAGGTCCCTGAGTGATGCAAGTTAACTGTGTGATCAGCACGACCCACTTACTCCACGTAGCATCAGTGGTATGATGTGTGAAAGGGACTTTCCCTTTGAACATCAAGCCCAGCACTGGCAGTTGGGATACCAGATGAACTGCATCAGTGCCAACCACTTCTGAAGTGGCTCAAATCCCTTCATAACTTGCCAGTATATCTTTTTCCACTGGGGAGTAACAGGCCTCAGATCCTTTGTATCCAAGACTCCAGAGCCCCCGGAGTTGTCTTTGAGTCTCCCCAGGTACTTTTTGCCAGAAGCTCCAGGAAGAACCATTCATACCAGATGATGCAAACTGGGATATAAATACAGTAGAGTAGGAGGAGTTTTGTCTTTTCTAAATGGATGGGGCGCAAGGAGGACGTGCTTCTGCTGTTCTGTTGAGTTAGATCCAGCACCACCTCACTACTATGTTATCTTAGGAAAGTAAAATGTTTATTCTTAGTTTTCTCTCTGCTTGGGTCTGTCCCTCAGGAGGTTGAGCTCTCTTGGGTGATTTGTGCTCATGGTGGCGTGATCTGTTTTTGGTGGGAATGGGGAGTTATTGTTGTTTCTTTTTGCCTTTGTATATGTGTGTTATATTGTAGTTTTCTTTTAATTTTCTCTCTTTCGTGTAAGCATATAAACCAGTTTCTGTTTTAAGTATCCTGGTTTTTCTCCCTTTTCTAGGCAGGGGAAGGGAGTTTTGTTGCTTTGGTTTATACTTGGCGTTTTGCCAAGGTTTCAAACCAAAACACCAGGGTTCAGAAAGGTTTGGATTATCTTCACCTCTTTCTCAAAAACTTCTTCTGCTGTGTTGTCCCACATGATGATGTCATCCATGTATTGCAAGTTTTCTGAAACCTCACCCTCTTCCAGTGCAGTCTGGATTAGCCCATGGCAAATGGCGGGGCTGTGTTTCCACATCTGGAGCAATCGGTTCCAAGTTCACTTGATGTCCCTCCAGGTGAAAGGAAACTGTGACCTGCACTCTGCTGCCACGGGAATGGAGAAAAATTCATTAGCAATGTTGAGGCAGCACCAGTTTGCTGTGCTGGACTCCAGTTTGTAATGAAGTTCCAGCATGTCCAGCACAGCAGCACTTAGTGGTGGTGTGACTTCCTTAAGGTCACGATAATCTACTGTCAGTCTCCACTCTCTGTTGGACTTACACACTGGGCATAAGGGAATATTAAAGGGTGAGTGAGTCTTGCTGACCACTCATTCTCTGGCTCTACAGTTCATGCATCATCTCACAAACAAGGGTCACTGAGTCCCAGCTGGTGTGGTATTGGAAACACTGCACCATTGTGGTAGTGACTAATATCTGTTGTTCTTTGACCCTCAGCAGTGGCACAGCTGAAAGGTCCTATGAGGGACCAGGCAACTATGCAGCTGTCTAACACCCTGACATTAGCTCAGTTGGTTGGAGTACTGCTAATAGTGCCAGGGTTGTGGGGTTGATCCCCATAGGGGATATTCACTTAGGAGTTGAACTTGATGATCTTGTGGGTCCCTTCCAGCTCAGAATATTCTGTGATTCTGAATTTCCTCTGTCTCCACAGCAGCTATCCCAAAAGCCCAACAATGCCTTTTTGGGTTCTTGAAATACCCTCTCCACAGGTAATCTATGCCAGGGATACATGGGGCCTCTGGGCCAGTCAGAGTGGGGAGTTTTTGCTATTTATTGCCAATCAGGTTCACTCTATCTTCCACTGCAGTCAGCTATTGGGATGCCACTGTCACCCCAGAGAGATGAATTCTGGCCCTACGTATCTTGATGGCATCAGGGGACATTGCTGCATCAATGTCAACTAAAGCCTTACACTCTCATAGATTGATCTGCCAAGCCATTGGATCCACACAGTCCAGTAGATCTGATTTTCTCTTTCCTGAATCTGGCAGGTGGCAGGGACCCTCTAGTTCTGGGTTAGTACTTGCTGCTCACTTCTTGTAAATATGAGGTGGAGTCTGAGGACCTCCTCTTTGGAAACTGGAGTGGCTTTATCCTTGAAGAATTTCAGTTCATATACTTGTGCTGCTGGGGAAGAGGTGGGTTTTCCATCCTACTTTCTCATGTCCTCTCCAGGGTCACACAGGAAAAACATGTTACCTTGTGGGGTTTATCCTCTCTCTTCAGCAGCGTGGCACTTGCTCCTGATAGCAGAAACTGGTCCATACTAGCAGGACAAGGGACATTTTCTCTGTAACTTGCTTGAGTCTTTTGAGTCACAATCTTGGACACAGTCTTGGACCAGCTGAAGTACAGGTTGGTAGGGAGAAAAAAAGATGATCTTCATATTGTCAGTGGGTTAATCACCTGATAAACTATTTTTCCTCCTTCTTTCATTGACATTAATGACAATGAACTGGCATTTGATGATGGTGCACTGCATACAGACTTCCATCACATGGATTGTGTACACTGGACCTCATCTGGATCTACAGGAGACAGCTTGTTATTTGAATCCTTAGAGATCACCTCCAGTACAGCTAATTCTCTGAGGTACTGGATACCTTTCTCCAAGGCATTCCACCTGCTTGCGTACACTACTAGATCATCCTCAAAAGAATACTTTTCCCTCATGCATGACAGGAATCCCCTCCATAGGCTGAGAGTTTCTGTCCTCTTCCCAACCCCCTTGTCAGTGCTCATATCCTGGGACAGGGAACCCAGTTGTTTGGCTTCACTATGATCTAGTTTAATATTGTGGGTCATGATATACCAGAATTGTAGTGGCCCAGGTCACCAGGGGCTCTTCCAACTGGTGGCTGAAATCTTACTAAGTATCCTGCAACTCACCAAGGGACAGGGATCAGGTGATTATCTCCAGCCCTGCCTCTTCCTCCTGTTGTGAAGGCCCTAATTCCTCTTCGTTCCTCACTAAGAGAACTAATATAGTTTTAGACTTCTTCTGTATAGGGATGACTGCTACCAGAACAGGCTGTTCCTCAGATTCAGCTGTAGTTTGAGTGGCCTGCAATTTGGTCTGCTTTCCTCCTGTTCCCACTGATGATGCTGTCTAGTTTTGAACTGTGTCCAGTAAAGACTACTAAGACCCAGCATATTGCAGTAAGTTGCTCCTCTATGGAGTTGCCATAGCATTCTCCTTGAAAATACTCTGTCAGTTTAACAGTAACCTGTAGTTGTTCCTGATGAACTTCCAAACCATTGGAGCACAGATTTTCCCCCCAAACTGGCCCATTTTCTCCCACGTTCCATGCAACTCATGACAAGCCACCATCAGGGACGAACTCTGAAGCACCTTCCTAGAAATCTCTGTCATGACTCTAAAGAAGGTGTGGACTATTGTGGAGACATAGCAGACTTAGGAACAAGAACATGCTCTCCTTACCACCCAAAGGTAATTCAAAAATTCTCAAAAGCTGTTGTAACATGCCTGAAAGAAAAAAAGGGGGTGAAAAGCTAGGGAAAATCATCCTTCCCTGCCCTCCTCACAGACTGCGTACAGTTATTAATGGACTCCAAAAGGTAGTGCCTGAGGTAAGGTTAGGAGAGCAATACTCAATACACATCCCAAATGACCTTCCTTGTCCTTGATGTTACCATGTCATAAGCCTATATCACACAGTGCAGCAACAAAACAATTCTGATCCCTCTCCCTCTCTGAAAAAGAGCGGTGGCATGAATTAAGTACCACATCCACATGAACAGACCAAGCAACATTGTGACCAGTGGCTCCATACCCAAGACAATAAATTATTTGTGTCCAGCCCTTTGTTGTTAAATTTGTTCTCTCAACTCTTCCTGTCTGACACTGGGCACCAAACAAGGCTGTTGATGTTTAGGAATGGTGCTCCACAATTTCATGTTCTCACTAAAACACTCCAAACCACAAGCCATTTGCTCCCTCTGACCTTGCTTCCCCTTTCCCCTGTGGTGGGATGGAGCGGAGAATAGAAGGCACAAAGGGTAAAGATCACAGGCTGAGATAAGAATAGTTTACTGTAAACAACAATGAAATGAGAAAAGAACAGTAACAGCAACCATATTAATAAAAGGGTGTACAAGGTGAATGATTCACACATGAAAAAACTCACCATGTCAGAACGAATAATATAAGAACCATACACTGTACCCTCTACCAGAAGAGACTCCCTCCCCACCAGACCTGACAATGACATGAAGTGGTATAGAATAACCACCTTTATCTATACCTATAGATATAAAATGGTCCCAGCCTGGTTACTACAAAAAATGAACCCTAGCCAGAACCAGGACAGTAAGGATTTTCCATGGACTTAAAATTAATTGTAATTGTAGAAGCAGTTACTTGAAAGGAAACTTTATCCGAGATAAAGATTTGTTTGGGGTTGGGTTGTTTTGTTTGGTTTTGGTTTTGTTTTTGTTTTTGTTTTTGTTTTTGTTTTTTTCATTATTCTACAAAAACCTGTGCCAGTGCAAAGGATGCTGGTACATGACAAAAACTGCCCTCTCTCTGATTCTCTCCCACAGGGTGGTTGAAACTGGATGACCTTCAAGGTGACTTCCAACCCAAACTAGTCTATGACTCTATCATAAACCTTCCCAGTCCAAAGATTATATTGGAAAATATTTTCCGCTAATGTTTTAAACAAACAAAAAAGGAACCAAACAAGCCCCCCCCCAAAACACCACACCAAAAAACCAAACATAGTCATCAGAACCATAATGGAAGAGCAAAAGACATAAGGAATTAGCTTTGTATCTTAAGCCACATCATCCAGTCCAACTTCACTAATGCACCAGCATGCTCAGAGGTAGATATGGACAAAATGCAACTGTCAGTTTTGCTTACAAAAATATGATCCAGCCACTGTTCTGGCCATGTGAATCCAATCAGCTTCACAGGGCAGCAGTAGGGATGGGGTTTCATACATGTGAAGATTGAGTGAAAGATATTTAAAAGTTAAGCTAAACTAGTGACACTACTGTGTTTTTAAACATCTCATATAGCTGACTAGCCTGTCATTTATAATTTAATCTAAATTGATAAATCATGTGTGCTTCACGTACTTGAATCAGGTTCACATTGCTATAAAAAAATGAATAAATTTTTTTTGGACAAGAGTCTTCAGTGCATTTAATTTAACATAAAGCATGCTACTCAAAAACAGATATACATTTTTATGACTCACAAATTCTAAAGATACTTGGTGCTGTAGCATTTTCAGAGCACACAGAGTCATTTATGATTTTACAGCAGTGTAAGTTGCCAACTATATATAGAAATACTTCAGTATTTGCTATATTGCACCATAGTGTATCTCTAATTTTTGAAGAAAAACTGATTGTTGCTTGAATAGAACTTTCCTCTTGAGAAATTTCTTCAGCTGGAATATTTTATCATCTTAAAAAATGGTGCAACAACAAGACCGAGAAGGAATTACAGATAGTAGTCATAAATCAAAAAGTGTGATGAACATGTTCGGATAGTCATTTCAAAAAGGCTTTTTATTTTCATTTTGAATTAAAATTATTTGAATGTGACAATGTATGATGGGTTTGATCTAGTTTTCCTTAGTAACCAGCTGTAACCAGGGAAGTGGCCATTACGTAGCTATTCCACTCGTGTTTTCCATGTAACGGGAGGGAGGAGGTCAGTTTTTGGTGTGCTGCTTCCAAGGGTGGCACGGGAAAGCAGAAGACAGCCTAGACAGAGATCTTTCATTTCACTCGTTTCTGTCCCTTGAGGTGGTGAGATTGTATCCTTGCCAGTTTGTTTTCAAAACTTTGATTGTGCTCCATTTCTTGTGTGTTTGTTTTCTTCTGTCCCCTCTCATTCCCATCCCCCTTTCCCCTTTTCCCTCTTCCCTGGGGACCCCCGCGTGGGTACAATTACGTGTGTAGTGATAAATGTTAAAATATATATATATATATATGCATTAATTCAGTCTGGTTTTGTTTGAGTTCTTGCCATCTTTTCAGGTTTTTTTTCCAGTTCGGGCAGTCCAGGCCTGGCAGGAGAAAGCCGGGCTAAACCCTAGACATGTCTTGGTTTGAGCAAGCAAACTGCCAACTCCTCCAGGTACAGAGAGAAAAACTTCTTTCCACCCACTCAAGAAAGGAAGAAGAAGAGGGGAAAAAACCCTTCAAACTATGTTTATGCTACCACCACATGTATTTTTACAGAAAGAAAGATAAAATTAGAAGAAGAGTACAATCACGTGCACACAAGTTAGAAACAACAAGAAATAATTCCCCACTTCCTAACGAACA
>JAWWEV010000561.1:0-10151 GCA_035583235.1 Hafferia zeledoni | reverse complement strand
AGATAGCGATTTCCTCAATCCTCCCAGTAACAAGGAATAATATTGATAGGAATAGACAGATCCATCAGGTCAATGAGTGACTCTGAGGTTAGGGTAATCAGAAAAATTTGGGGTTTTGACCTTGGGATAATCTTCTCAGCACCTGGTCTACTGACATCTGACAAGGATGCACCTATCTAAGGGAGGAAACAGAGTTCTAGCTCATTGACACAGCTTTAAACTACCTTGAAAGGGTGAAAGGAACAAAACCAGGCTTGCCAGTGATGAGTGATGGGATGGAGTGCCAAAACTTGAAGAAACAAGCACTGATGGGATCTCTGCATCTGTTGCATGAGCTGTTGGCTACAATGTAGGACACTCAAAACATTTCTACACTACTCTACAAAGCATGAGAAACAAAACACAGAAACTCAAAGCTTTGGTCCAGTCCCAGGATTTAACACCACTGGCATAAGTGAAACCTTCTGAAATGAGTCCTTTGACTGGAGTGCTCTGTTGGACAGCTACAGGCTCTTCAGGAGGGATAGGCAGGGAGGAAGAGGCAGAGGAGTGGCACTGTACGTAATGGAAAGCTTAGAACGTATGGAGTTCACAACTGGGGCAATGGCACAGTTGAGAGCCTCTGGGTAAGAAACAAGTGGCAAACAAATAATAGATTTCCCAGCCAGAAGGCTGTTGCTGATGAACTATTCTTTGGGGACACTTTCAAGTCAACTGCCCTTATCCTTGTGTGGAACTTGCCAGAAATCAACTGCAAGCATCCCACAGCTGATACAACCCAGGCCAGAAAATCCCTAAAAAACCTGGATGAGGGAGTCAACTTGGAAAGATGCCCTCCTTGATCTGCTGTTGGTCAATAGAGAGGATCTTCTGAGAGAAGTAGAGATTGGCAGCCACTTTGGAGACCACAATCATGAAGGCATTGAGTTTAAAATCTCTGTTGACAGGAGGAAAAATGCCAGCAAACCTCAGCACTGGACATGAGGAGAGCAGACTTCAGCCTGCTCAGGGAATTAGTAAGGAAAGTCCCCATGGAAAATATTTTTTTGGGTGCTGGGGCCCCTCAGTGCTGGTCATTTTTCAAACATCACCTCCTAAGGGCACAGGAGCAGGCAATTGCCAAACATCAGAAGTCAAGTGAGGCAGAAGGCCATCTTGGCTGAGCAGGGATTTCCTCTTGGAATAAGGCAAAAAAGGAAGCTGGATGTCCCGTGGAGGCAATGTCAAGTGGCGTGGGGTGAATTCAGAAATGCTGCTTTCAGCTGTTACCAGAAGATTTGTGCAGCAAAGGCTCAACTGAAGTTGCAGCTGGCCAGAAATGTAAGGGGCAACAAAAAGAATTTTTTTCAAATATATCAATGGCTGTAGACATTATAAAAATATCATTGGCCCATTACAGGATGAGAATGGTCACTGCACAAACTGGGATAGGGACAAGGCAGAGGTGTTTAATGTTTTCTTTACCTCTGTCTTCAATGCGGGTGATGGACCAAAGGTCTCAGTGTCCTAAGCTGGAGGACCGTGACTGTAAGTATGATCAACTCTCAGTCAAAACTGAAATTCTGTGGAATCTGCTGCTCCAGCTGGATCCCTATAGACCTATGGGATCTGATGGCCTTCATCCCAGAATCCTCAAACAGTAAACTGATGTCGTTGCACAACCTCTCTCAGTGATTTCTGAGTGGTCTTGGGAATCTGGAGAGGTCCCAGCTGACTGGAAGCTGATGAAAGTTGTCTTGATTTTCAAGAAGGGCAAGAAGGAAGACCCTGGAAACTATAGGCCTGTCAGTCTCACTTCAGTGCCTGGTAAAGTGATGGAGAAGATTATTCTAGGAGGTACTGAAAAACACCTGAAATACAACACTGTCATCGGTTACAGCCAGCACAGCTTCATGAGAGGAAAGTCCTGCTCATCAAACCTGTTTTCCTTTTATGACAAGGCAACCCACCTAGCTGATCTAGGAAAGTCTGTTGATGTAATCCTTTTGGATATCAGTAAAGCTTTCCATACTGTCTCTCACAGTGTCTTTCTGGACAAAATGTCCAGCACACAGCTGGATAAACACATGTTGTGGTAGGTGAGCAATTGGCTCATGGGTTGAACACAGAGGATAATAGTGAATGGGGGAACATCAGACTGGTAATATGTCACTAGTGGGGTTCCACAGGGCTCCATCTCAGGCCCTGTGCCTTCAATATCTTCATAAACAGCTTGGATACTGCACTGGAAGGGATCTCAAATAAGATTGCAGGTGACACAAAATTGGGAGGAGCTGTTGAGTGTCTCGAAGGCCAGAAGGCCCTGCAGAGATCCCTGGACAAGTTAGAGAGAAGGGAAATCACCAACCACATGAAGTTAAACAGGGGAAGTGGTGGGTTCTGCACCTGGGATGGGGCAATCCCTGATGTTCATACAGATGGGGAATGAGATGCTGGAAAGCAGTGCCATGGAAAGGGGCCTGGGGGTCCTTGTTGATGACAAGTTGAGTATGAGTCAGCTGCACCCTGGCAGCCAGGAGGGCCAACTGTGTGCTGGGGGGCATCAGGCAAAGCATCACCAGCCCATTGAGGGAAGGGATTGTCTCACTCTGCTCTGCACTTGGGCAGCCTCACCATGAATTTTGTACGCAGTTTTGGGCATCACAATATAAGAAAGATATTAAGTCATTAGAAATCGTCTAAAGAAGGGACACAAAGATGCTGAAGAGCCTTGATGAGAAGCTGTATGAGAGGCAGCTGAGGTCATTTGCAGTGTTCAGCCTGGAGAAAAGAAGACTGAGGGGATACTTATTGCAGTCTACAACTTCCTTGTGACAGGAAGAGGAGGGGCGGGCACTGATTTCTTCTCTGTGGAGGCCAGTGACAGAACCTGAGGGAATGGTCTGAAGTTTTGTTAGGGGAGTTTTAGGTGGCTGTGTGATAGAAAAGTGTCCTCAGGAATGTCATTGCAGAACCAAGTCTAACAGAGTTCAAGAAACATTTGGATGGCACTTGATTTGTCCTTTGGGGATGGTCCTGCGCAGGGCTCAGGGCTGGACTCAATGATCTTTGCAGACCATTTCCAACTCAACATATTCTGTGATTCTGTGAGATTTCATAGGACTGGACCTTTAAATAAGTTTTTCATCTCTTTATGATCCATTTGAAAGTATTAAAGTGTGCTAAGTCTGTAAAGATGTATTTTCTTTGTGGACAATTGTCTCTACAGAGAGATGTCTTGAAATAAACATGACAGAAAAAGGTAAAATGTATATGGGGTTGTCTACTGAAAGTGCTTTTTGTTAGTTTGGTTTGGTGGGTTTTTTTGTTTTTTGTTTGTTTGTTTGTTTTTGGGGGGGGTTTTTTTGTGTGGGTTTTTTTTTTTTTCTGATGGTTTTACAGAGAACTAAGTAGAAGGACTGAGACTAAAAAGAAGCCTAGTAGAGTATCTTGAATAAAATGTGCATTGTAGTAGAAATTAGAAAGATGCATTATGGAGCTCAGAGGATCCTTTCAGATGTAATACTCACATGCTGAGAAGGCCCAGTTGGTCTATAAAGTCAGAAGAGACACCTCTCATGCTTTACACTATGTGCAACATTACTGTTAAAATCAGTTTTTAGAGCAGATGTAATACAAAGAGAATTTACTTCTATGAAATGTAATACTTTTGGGGATCCTTTGAGCCATCATATTGTCCTCCTAAAATCAAGGTTTTTATGGAATAAAATTATGTGACATCTCCTTGATTCAAATATTTGATATATTCCTACCTTATTTTCTAGTAAGCAGATGGGAAACTGTCAGGCAGAAATTTCCACAGCCTCCTTAGTACAGGATTTCAATAGCACGATCCATCTTCCTTAGAAGTGAAAACTGACAAAATTCCCAACAGTTTTCAGGGTAAGCCTGGAAGGGACCCTGTGAGGCAATTTACTGTTCATGAGCAAGTATCTTGCCAGTAGCAGTGGGACTGTCATAATCCAAAAACTGATTCCCAACCATCTTCCCATAGATGTCAATTTAACAAACAAACCAACCCCAACAATAAAATCCATAATGTAAGAAAAAAATCATCTTTCAGTCTTCTCTACAAGAAAAACACCACTCAGAGAAATTTGGACTTCTGTGTTGCCTTTGAATGTAAGATGCAGTTTGATACTTGTGGAACTTTAAACTTAAAAAACACCATTGAATGTATATGCTAAGCACAAGTTTGAATCAGTAATGTGAGGATCAATGAAAGGAATTGTGCAAGTAGGTCATTCTCACTAAGAAGCTTAGGAGCATAAAACAAGTCTTTCTCAGAAATGAAAAATCACTGTCCCTTCCTTCTCTTTGCTGATATTTTGCTTTAAAATGTAATTCACTCTCAATTTTTGGTTTCAGGCTTTGATGGGTAAGCCATATGGCTCTTTACCTAGAAAAACTGTCCCAAGGGCTGAAGAAGCAACTGCTATGAACTTTGCTACTCTTTGGGATTTTAGTGTAAGTGCATAATCTTGCAATACTGCATATTCATATGACTCTTTTATTTGTAAGTACTTACTTATTTAATATTCAGTGATGTAATATGAAGTATTTCAGGATATAATTGGCAATAGAATTAATTTGCTTTTTTTTTTTTTCCACAAGCTCTCTGTATAGACATTTTCTTCAGACAAAACACATAGTGAAGCTCTATGTTCACAACCACATTTCAGTATATGTAGTAACCTAAAGACACATGTATAAGTATCTCAAAGCTGGTTTGCCATCTTTGGATGTTGATCCATTTCTTATGCATGAATTTGGTTTTCTGCTTTTATATGATTAAGATTCCGAATTGTAAAGTGGAGTGTGACTTAGGAAAATAAAAAAGAAATGTTAAAAACAAACCTCTGTGTAACATTTTTCTAAAACAAAGCATGATGTTTTTAGTTTTTTCTCAGTCTCACAGGACATGCAGATATTTTATCTGAATGAGAAGCATATTATAATTCTTTACTTTTGATGCAATCCCCAGTCTAACCTGTACTGATAAGCTAATCATATATGTCATACTTATTTTTTCCTTGAAAACAACAGTTTTATCTAATTGTGGTAGATCTTTATAATTTATGTCTTTATATAAAGATGCAACAACTTTGCATAGAGTCAGCTGGTCATAAATTTGGTACTGCAATATGTTGCTTAGAAGACTTTTATGTTTTTCTATGGTGTGCAGTTACTGTCATCCTAAGGTACTTCATGTGTGAAAATGTGCAACCCTATAGTTAAAGTTTTCTTCCAGGGTAATGGAAGCAGCATCCTTTGAAGTAAGTGTGATCCCCTTCTCAGTCCTCTGCACTCTTTCCCTTCTGAAAGAAGTACCAAGACTTTTAAAGAGTTATGCCTATATATCTCTTTTAGCACTTGAGTTGGTTTAGGAACAGCAAGGATGAATATCATTGAAAACAAATTTATTTTGTGAAAAAATAAGCTCAAGTACAGGTTACTCCAGTATACAGCTCAATCACTTCAGATGTCTGCAGAACTTCTATCTAAAAGTGTCATCTCCATGTCAGTTTGGCCCATGTGAGGTCATGTTCAACCCATACTAGATGGGAGACATGGGCAGGCTTTACAGCTCCATAGGCAATCCTGGGAGGTGTGCAGGCAGGTTTCATACCTGTTCACTTTCCAACAGAAGGCCAACTCTCCTGAAAAAGCATAACTAGGGTACGGTGTCTGCTTCTCATTAGCAATGCCTTTTTTAAATATGATTGAACTGTGGAGAGATCTTGTGTCATGCAGATCTCAAACAAGATCCCTTGGTCTGTGGCTCAACATCTTGATGTGGAGACTGAGATAATGCCAGACTGTGGTCTGTTATTTTTTTGGCACTATTTTTAAAATTTAGCTACCAGTGAAGGAAGTATCAGTTTGTCAGACAACGTAAGACCAGAAAAAACTAGACTGGATAAACAACTTTCACATTTACAATCAAATCTTTCAGGCTTACTAACTGTAGACAACTGAATTTAAACCAAGTAATATAATAATAGGTAGAGATAACAATATTCATCTGTCTCTTGACTGTAAAATTATGTAAAATTAATAGATCCCTTCTGTTTTATTTTGTCACATGAATTCATAGAATCACAGAATAGAGTATGCTGAGTTGGAAGGGATCCATAAAGATCATCGAGGCCAACTCCTGAACCTATGCTGGAAACCTCAAGAATCACACCATGTACCTGAGAACATTGTCCAAACACTTCTTGAACTCAGATAGGCTTGGTGCTGTAACAACTTCCCTGGGGAGCCTGTTCCAGTGCTCAACCATCCTCTGGGTGAAAAGCTTTTTCCAGCTTAATGCAATTCCTTTTAGTCCTGTCACTGGTCATTAGAGAGACAACCCCTTCTCTTCCCCTCATGGCGATGACGACTACAATGAGGTCTTCCCTCAGTCTCCTCAAGGCTGAACAAAAAAACTGGCCTCAGTTTCTCCTCATACAACTTTCCGTCCAGACCCTCCACCATCCTCGTAGCCCTCCTTTTGTTGCTTTCTAATAGCTTAATGTCTTTTTTGCACTGTGGTGCCCAAAACAGCATACAATATTCAAGATGATGTTGCCCCAGTGCCCAGTAGAGTGGGACATTAGACTCCTTTGATGGACTGGGTGTGCTTTGCCCCTCAGGGCACAGTTGACCCTCCTGGCTGCCAAGGGCACTGCTAACTATTCAACTTGCCACCGACCAGGACCCCTAAGTCTCTTTCTGCAGTGCTTCTCACCAGACTCTCATTCCCCAGACAATACACACAACCAGAGTTCCCCATCTCACATGCAGAATCCAACACAATCCCTTGTTAAACCTCATATGGTTGATGATTGTCCATCTCTCTAGTTTGTTGAGGCGTGTCTCAAGGCCTCTCTGTTGCTGAGGGATTTGACATCTCCTCTCAGTTTAGTGTCATTGGCAAACTTACTTTGTATTTCTTCAAGTTCTGAGTCCAGGTTATTAATGAAGATCTTGAAGAGAACTGGTGGGAGGATGGAGCCCTGTGGAACACGACTAGTGACCAGTAACCAGCCTGATGGCACCCCATTCACTACAACTCTTTGTGAGACAGATGTTCACCCATCATGTAACAGTCATCTAGCTGTATGCTGGAAATTTTGTCCAGATGATCCTGTGTGAGACAATATCAAAATCTTTGCTGAAATAGAAAAAGATTACATCTACTGGCTTTCCTAGATCAACTCAGTGGGCTATCATAGAAGGAGATCTGGTCAGACAAGCAGGACTTTCCTCTCATGAAGCTGTGTTGGCTGTGACCAAGGACAGCATTATCTTTCATGTGTTTTTCAATACTTCCCAGAATAACCTGTTCTATAATTTTACCAGGAAAATGGGCAACTGAAAAACAGAACGGAAGTAAATGGCTTTTTAAATTCACGATTCCTCAGCTTATTGTATTACTGTCAAAATAATGCATGGTCTTTCCTTCAATTACACATTCAAATAGTATGTATTTGACTTGAAATCCTTACATCCAGCTGGAGCTTTGCCACTGCTGTGCCTGCAATAAGCTGTCCTTGTAAAGTCTCTGGTTTTGGTCTTTCATATCAAATAGGCTATGCAAGTAAATTTTAGAAATGTGAATATTAAGTTAAAAAAATGACATTTAATTTTGACTCATTAAATGTTCACAAAGTGTTTTATAGATAAAAGGTTTTGAAGTTGCTATAAAATATTATATGTCTTCTTAAATATGAGACCTTTTCCATCCCGTGAGATTTATTACAGTTTTGCTTACAACTGATTTGAAATCATTGAAATGAATGTTTCAATACATTGTTATTGGTACAATTGCTGATTATGATCATAATTAAGAAATGTAATATTATAATTTCTGCTGACTTTTCAGGGCTTTGCTCAGTATTCTGTGCTCTTTTATGGTTACTACAATAACCAAAGGACAATTGGATGGCTCAAGTTCAGGATGCCTCTTTCATATTTCCTTGTTGGGGTTGGAACTATTGGCTACAGCTTTATGATTGTCATTCGAACGTAAGTGTTCCTTGCCTCTGGATAAAGTATATTCAAAAAAGCAGATAATTCCACTGTGGAGCCCTGAGACCGTCTTTTTAAAAATACAATAATTGTAAGTACAGGGCAATGCAAGATTAAGTGCAAGGTCACAGTTATGTAAGATTCCTTCAACCAGTATTTATTTATCTGTAATTCTACACCAGAAGCTCTGTTATAGTGTTGTAAAAGTGGGAATAAATTTGATTGAAATAACAGAACAATTCTATCCTGTACTTCAGAATGAAGAACTAATGCATAAAGTACGAAAGAGAGCTGTCAGCCCATCATTTCATAACACTTGGAATCTTTTCATGATACTTGTAAGCTAATGTCTAGGAAATTCAATTTTTGTTCATTTAATGGTACCTTGTGTTAGCTAAACTATTTTACAAAACAGAAAAGAAGCATATGGCTTCTGTGTAGCTCACAGTCAGCAGTAAATGCTGCCAATTAGTATAATCTTTAATACTTTTGATTAGAGCAAGATGAGCACCTAGCACAATAACGTAGTTAGCTCTAGTGCTGGATTCACAAAATGCCTGTGGTGAAAAATCAGAGCATTGCAGGTCAAGATTCAAAGACACTTGTAAATAGAGATAAAAATGCAGTTAATCTATTTCCACTGTTTTGTGCTGAAGGCAGTATTTTTCACTTGCATGAGAACTAGATTAATTAATTTTTTGTTTTTCAAACTAGTTTTTCTGCATAGAGCAATAAGCATTTCAGAAAAAGTCTTCATTCACATATATATGGTTTTGGAGTGCAGTAATTAGTTTAGCTCAAAAATAGATTTTAAAATATTTTTGACAATGCAGCTGCCAAGATTAAAAAAGTATTAGTCTCATAAAATTTTATTTCAATGACTGTCACTCAGACAAAAAAAAAAAAATCTTTTGAGTGTAAAAAACTTTTAGCTCAAACAAAAAAAAATATCTTTTAGGAAAAAAATATATTATATGCGCTAATTTTCCATCTGGTCATGACACTAATGCTGACCAGTATTCAGGTAATCATATGAGAGTTCTTGCAGTGTTCTGCTCTTTGTGTTTCTCCAGAAAGAAGCACAGTGGGCAGAGATACTAAAAGCATTGTAACAGGAGGTGTTACTATTTTTCTACAGTTGACTGAGAACTGAGGAAAGGAGTATCTACATGAAAGAGGTAGTGAGAATTATAAGCCCTATTATTCTTATAAGCCCTATTATTCTGTTTAGGGGAAATATTTAGATTTAGGGTTGCTCTCCTCAGCTCTTAAAGTGCATGATGTAAAATGGAAACATTTCTGGTCTCAAAGAAAATACATTCTAATGACAAGACTGTTCATTATTTCAATAGAAACTCTTCAGAAGGAATTATCTTACTCTATAAGCCAGAAACAAGGCTTTCATGATCTCTGACCCTTCTGTATATGATCAACTCTGGCAGTGATCTATGGCATCTCAAAAGGATTTTCTGTATTATTTGCTTACTATTACCCTCCTAGATTTGAGAGGATGTGTTTTATTGGACTGTTAAAAATGTATGTAGAATGCATTAATATTAATATAATAGCATAACTCTGCTGCACTAGTGAGCTTTAAAACACGTCTTGCCTTTTCCCTATCAATAAATAACTACATTACTGAAGGCTAAGTGATTTGTACCTTACCAATACACTCCATCCTTGCGCTTAATGATTTGAATTAGGTGGCAAATTACGCAAAAGTAAAATCACGGTTATTACATGAATGACAACCCTTTGACAGAGAATTTTGTAGTTAAGTAAATATGAAGAAATATTTATCTGAAGAAATAATCTGCTATTTTTAGGTACTGTTATAAATGTCTTTTGTATGTGTATAGCAGATGGAAAGATCTATTAGTGATATTTCATATGCCGTGTTTTCTTCTGGCTTGTTATTTTAGAATATTTGTTATATTCTTTGCTGTTGTCTTGGGTTGAGCTGGCAAAATGCCAACTGCCCAAAGACAGAGTTAGTCCCCAGCTGAGAAAAGAGAAAATTAAAACTACAATGTATGACAAGAAATAACTTCCCATTCCCCAATTAATACAAAGCTCATTACTCTAGATTCATAAGTACTCTAAAAGACATTCAGCAAGAGAGAGAAAGCATA
>JAWWEV010000560.1:0-10167 GCA_035583235.1 Hafferia zeledoni | reverse complement strand
TGCAGAGAGAGTGCTCAGGCATTGGAATGGGCTGCCCAGAGAGGGGGTGGATTCACCATCCCTGGAGATTTTTAAACACAGATTGGCCGTGGCCCTGAGTGCCATGATCTGATAAAGGGAGTGGAGTTGGCCCAAGGGTTGGACTCGATGATCTCGGAGGTCTTTTCCAACCCAATCAATTCTATACTCAGGGAAGCCTTTCAAGCTCTCCTAGGGACCTTATTTGGAACTGACTCAGGCTGAGAGTGGCCACCAAGCCCCCTGCCTGGGGGTTGCCAGTCTCTCCTCAGAGACATCTGTGCCCACAGTGGCCATGTCCTGGTACAAGGTGACACCTGGGAGAGACAGGGCTTGGTGGGCTCACCGAAGCCAAGGGTAGAGGAAAACCAGGCTGCTTGTTTCAGCCCATAAGTGGAGAGTTAAGATTCCCACAGGCAGCCCATTTGGAAACTCTTGGCTATAGACTGTAGCACTATCAACAGACACCTTTTATGGGCATTTTATTCATTTCAAAAAGTCATCTGGGTGAAAAAATATTATATATATATAAACATGATATAAAGAGTGAGCACGTTACAAATGGGAGCTGGGTCGAAATAAAACCTACTGCAGCGCTTAAAGACTATTCTAAATAGATTCACACAAAGCTTTGCTATTTCATAAAACATTAAAGGATTTAAATGACTTTAAATACATCTGTAGAAATACAGGCCATATTTTATTAAAGGTGTCAGGTCTGTCTAATCTCTCCTGTGTAAGATGTTCATTTTGCAGCAGCAAAGGCCCAGAGATCATTAAGTCCATCTCCAGTGCTGGCACACAGAGCCTTTGCCAGCTCCAAAACTCGTCCCTCATTAATATTTTAACACTTGAGGTAATGCTGAGAAACCATCCTTTGTCACAGACACCAGAGAGATTAGTAGTAAATCTTTTCAAAGAGAACTACTGCATCCTTAGGATCCAAGGATTAGAATTTAAAATTGAACTAGTTGCAGTGCAAACTGCAGAGCAGAGAACAGCAGTGCAGTGGGACAGGTTCTCATCACCGGCGAGACTGGGGGGCCGGGGTTGCTGGCCCATATATGTTGATTTGGGGTTTCTTGTGACTCCAAAGCCTTTGGTGCCAGACAGGATGCTGGGCTAGACAGATCCCAGCCTGGTCCAACATAGTAACATTTGCACTTTTGGAAAACAGCAAGGTAAAGTCTTGAAGACAGGCAGGGCACAGAGGAGTCCTGAGGACAGATCAAGAACAGGCGCCTTCTGTCGGGGATAAATCTGACCTGGCGCCCACAAAAAAACAAACAGCAAAACCTTCTGCTTTAAAGGCAGATGCAGAAGCAGAAGAGAATTTAGTGCAGAGTGAGAGTGTCAAAATCTTAAGGGTATTTCAGAGGTGAAATGATAAAATCAGCACAGCAGACACCGGGAGCTGCAGAGGAATGGGCTCTCTTGGCATCAGTGGGATGCAACAGAGCATCAACAGTGGCACAAGGGCCTGGGATGGGAGAGGGAGGGAAGACAGACAAGGTCCTTGTTCAAGGACAGCTCCCAGAAGGTTCAGGAGAGATTTGTGCCCAACCATCCCTGTCTTGCAGGGACCACCAACAACGTGCCACCACAGAGCTGCAGCTGTGGGAGCGTCGGGCACGGCACGGTGCTGCTGTCACTGACCTGTGGGCACCAGCTCCTCTGAGCAGCAGGACTGGCTCCTGTGCACCCCTAAGGCACTGTCTGGAGCTGTTCAAGGCATTTTGAGGGAAAGGCACTGGAGGAGTTGACAAAGCAAGAGAAGACCTCAAAGGAAGCAGCTCAGAAGGAAAACTAAAAATCAACTGAAAAGGTCCATGGGGGACCAGCCAACAGCCTCCTCCAGGATAACACACCATGGGCACTCATGTCTGGCACCACCACACAAGCAGGAAGGAGGATCTGGGGATGAGGAAATAAGAAATGCTGAAGACAATAGACTAGACTAGATAGTTTCAGTTGGAGGGTACCTTCAGTGGTCAGCAAATCTAACTGACTGAGCACAGCAGAGGTGGCCAAAAGTTAAAGAATACTCTTAATGGCGTTGTCAAAATGCCTCTTAAACACTGACAGGCTTGGAGCACCAACCACCTCTCTGGGAAGCCTGTCCTATTGTTTGACCATTGTCTCAGTAAGGAAATGTTTCCTGCTCCTATAAATGAGTCTGGTCCTATTTCTGATGTCCACAGGCACCTCGTGGCTGATGTGGGGGAAAGTACTTCAGGCACCTCAGATTTCCTGTTCTCTACCATGGGAATATAAATTCTTCTTCCAAAGTCGTGCTTCACACACATGTAATGTGTCTGCACAGAAGGTGGAATGGAAGGAAACAGTGTTGCTGATGTTGAAGTTGCCTCAATGACCCTACATGGCACCTTTGGGCAAAGGCATGAAAGATCTGTCCCTACTAATGTTAAATGGACAATTGGGACAAAGGAAAATCATGCAAATATTTTAAATCTGGAGTTTAGAGAGAAAAGGCTCTGGCAAAACCCAAGCTCCTCTTCCATTCAGTGACTCAGGAACACGTGTATGTGTGTTCTTGTGCTCACAGATTTATGGGAAGGGAAAGATTAAATGATTCACCTGCATCCTGCAAGATGATGCATCATCTTTAAGGTATCACCTCATTGCACTAACGAGGAGTGGGAGAAAGAAAGATCTGGAAAGGTGACAGGAGGAGGTAACCCCAAACTTGGGGAAGACTGAAGAATCACAGAGAATACCTGAGGCTGCAGCATCTGCACAGCACGGGATACTCTTGAAAGACACCAAAGCCATGGGAGGACAGTGGGTGATAAGACAACAGATGTGCTACCACAAGGACAAGGGAAGGGAGAAAAAGCAATTACAGGTAAAGATGGGACTGTTTATTTGCTGCTTGTGAGCTGCAGCTAAAGGGCAAATGCTGCTGCCATGGGGCTGGGCATGAAGTGCTACTGCTCACACAGGGAGAGGAGAAAGGGAAAATCTCAAACCCAAGGCTGTCTGAAAAGCATCTGAGTGAAGCAAAATATGCCAGGAAGCTCACAGACTGCAGCTGAGGAGCTCTAGAAGGTACGTGGAAAAGAGATGTGGAAATACAACCCACCACCACCACTGAATAGCAGCAGCATCTCTGAAGTGTGGCTGAGGTCCTGCATGGGCTCTACACGAGTGAATGGCCCATGGAAGGAGATAGATATCACTCAGCAGGCCACAGATCTGCTGCTCTGAGACTTGGAGGAGAGTTATATGGCCTTATTTTCCCAGGCTAGTGGGTCAGCCTGTCTGATGAATCATTTTATACTGCCCTGAATTGAATGGGATTGGCATTTGGCCACCAATTCAGTGGCAGCCTTGAACTCTGCTTTCTCTCCCACTTCAGGTGAAGCAGATTTATCCCCAACTTGCCACAGATTTGCAATTCAGTATTTATTTGGAGGATGGCTGGTTCCTTGGGCAGCGATGCTGGGAGCACCAGAGGTTTGTTTTGGATCCCACGCTGATTGCAAAGGAAGGGTTGGTTGCATCACATTCCTCCTGGTCACATTTGCTATGTGGAGTTCACAAGAAGTGTCTGTTAGGAGTCAAAAAAATACCACTGAGGTTGCATTAACATAACCAATAGCTGTGTTAATAAATGCCATATAATCAAACAAGAAGGAACATTTTCAGCCAGGTCCAAAACTATGTAAAAAATGTGTTTGATTGATGAAACCCATTTCTGACTGAAAGGGACTTTTATAATCTACTGACAATCCTTCTGTGTCCTATTCTTGATGGGCAAGTATTTGCATTTCAGCTTTTTAGGATGTATCTCTGGTCAGCCCTTTTCATAAATGGCTTGATGGGAGATGCTGGAGGTCATTTACAGACTTTCATCCCTTTTGGAGATGGGAACAACATGAGAAATCACCCAGGGGCTGATGCCAGCTGTGCCCAGGGGATCCCTCCACTCATGGCAGCACATCATTTGAGCATCAGAAGAAATACACAGTACACCAAAGTATTGAGATACATTTTTCTTTACATTTAGGGAAATAATATTTCCAGAACCACCCCCAGAGTGCATTTGGTGCTGCCATTTACCCAGTCTGACCCTTCTTGCTGGAAACAAAGCAGACTCTGGGGCAACTCCCCTGTGTGGCAGCACTGAGGCCCTTGGATCTCTCTGATGAACCCACTGCAGGTCCCCCAACAGAGCCAGGCAGGTTAACTGGAGACACAGTGACCCTCCTACCACTGGGGTTTGTGTCCCCCTAAGGAAAGAGCCTAAAAACACACTTAGCATCATCCATGCCCCTATTATTTCTGTTTCCATATGATAAAGTCAGATGCAGGACCACATGCCAAAGCCAACTTTCATCCACACAGGGACTGCATCCCTGCCTGTGCCTTTCAACTGATCAGGTTCATTATCATGTTGTAGCACATTTACAATCTGACAGCCTTGATTTCATCCACCAACCTGCAAGAGTGCTAATTACTTTAGTATCCAATTATAGTTACTGGAATTGCCAGGGTAGGGGTGCAACTAACAGCAAAGGGATAGAAGGTCTTGGATTTAGAAACATCATGAAATGGTTTGGGCTGGAAGGGACCTTAAATAACATCTTGTTGCACCCCCTGCCATGGGCAGGGACACCTCCCACAAGCCCAGGTTGCTCCAAGCCCTGTCCAACCTGGCCTTAGACACTTCCAGGGATGGGGCAGCCACAGCTTCTCTGCCCAACCTGTGCCAGGGCCTGCCCACCTTCACAGGGAAAATTTCTTCCTAATATCCTATTTAAATCTAAAAAAACCCCAAATTGATAAATAAATTGGACTCAATTATCCTCGTGGGTCCCTTCCAATGCAGAATATTGTATATTCTATGAATTTTAGCTGGAATAATCCATGAAAATCAGGTTTATGATACCAATACATAATTTGGATTCTGCAGTGATCTCTTTCCAAAGGGTTGAGTGGCATAACCTGTTCTGTGATTACAGGAATCACCCGAACTGTGTTGTCCTGCAGGCAGACGGTGTGTGGAGGGGTTTATTAGGTGCTTGTGTTACATTTCCATGTGTTGGCCAGATGCTTTTCTTGGAGCACCAGTGAAGGAATCGGTGCTGCTGTGATCTGCTAATTGTTTTGACACCATGGGAGTTGAAAAGTGCTAGTGAACACTTGGCTCCACTGAAATGTGTGTTTTAGTTAAATGACCCCAGGGATGATCAGAGTCAATTTTCCTGCCTGTGTCTGCTGCCCTGGCGCTTGAGGTGGTTCTGGTCAGTGCTACAGAAAACAAGCCAGTGTTTAGTTAGTTCTCTCTGTGTAGCACACAAAGAATGGGAGAGCCTGTTCAAAGCCAGAGGCTCCAGCTCAAGGAGCCACTTAAACTCAAGCCCTAATCAGGACAACACTTGAGAGGATCCCTGCTTATCTGTAAGCACGTGCTTGAGTTTCACGAGTCTGCACGGGGTTCACACCCAGGTTTAAGCGTCAGCACATGCTCAAGTGCTTTTCCAAGATGTTTTCCAGAACCACAACCTAAGTGAGAAAAATGAGTGTGTCACATGTGACCACATTTGAATATATTGCTGCTGCCTTTGCAGCTGTGGGGAAATCCTGATGAACTTGGTTTCCCTGCAGGTCTGACAAATTAATTTCCATTTATCCCTTTCCTCAGATACCCAAGGAAGCAGAGGACTTTTGCTGTAGGAGATAACCTCCATTCCCTGCTCCTTCAGGTGAGGGTTAAAGGACAGAAGAATGTTGGCTCTTGGAAAGAATTTGTTTCAGACTCATCCATTAAAATCAGTGTGTTGCTACTTCCACAGTTGACTTGTAATGACTCCCAGGAGTTCCTCTCCCAGAAGTGAGGTCAAATGTATTGACTTTTCTTTCTTTCCTCACAGCTTTTCAACACTGGACAAATGATTGTTTTGATAATTAAACTTCCACAAATGCAAGGCACAGCAATTGTAAGGAAAGACTATGTCTCTTCCCCTACTTGAGGAACTTGCAGCCTGTTGGGGAGTAAATATTCTTCATGAGTGGAAAAGTGTTAATTAGAGATATCTTCAGTTTAAAGACAAAAAGGGGGAGTTAATGAAAATGCCCAGACTGTTGTGCTACCCAGTTTTCACTTGGGCTGAACTGCTTTTTGCAGTACTCAGAATCAGCTGCTTTTCACACTGACTAAGGATAACATGGTGGAATTAGTACATGGAAAACTCTTCCAGAGAATGAATGAACTGCCCAGGATTCAAATCAAGGGTGGGGTGAATTAACATCAGCCAGAAATGCTACAGCAAAGAACAGGGAAAACAAGGATTTAGAAGGGATAGGGATTGTTTTAGTGGCAATATGTATGTCAACAAATTGGAGAAGTGGTTAGGAAGAACTTCCCTTCTGGTGCAGCTGTGAAACCTCTGGATGCAGCCATGGCAGGCAGAATCCATCCTTCCATCATCATAGGCTCCAGGGCTATTTTGCACTGAAGAGGAAGAGCAAGAAGTTCCCTTTCTGCTCTTGGCAGAGCAAGGCTGGGGTCAGTCCAACATGGACAAGTTCTCAGGTACTGCAGGTGTGCCCTGAGAGCCCACAGAAACCACCTGCACTGGGAAATGGGCCCTCCCACCTGCCCTGTGAGACCAGTGCAGCTCTTTCCAGTCTACAAACCTTGGGAGTTCTCTGCATCCATATGATCAACAACCTGGCCCCTCCCTGTGTTCTCACATCCCTCTCCGGTGCTGCCTGAAGCCCTCAGTGTCCCTGGGAGGGCTCAGCTGGGATGGAAGGCAGAGCTGGACCTTCAGCTGCTCTTTCGAGTGCTGAGATAGAAATCCCTTCCCTCAGCAGCTGCAGGTAGGACTCACCACAAATGAGGAGCATGGCCCCCCTGGAAAGGCAGCCCCATTCCCTGAATCCCAGGCCAATCTCCTCCACTCCTCTCTCTCCTAACTCACAGCACATCAGCACAAGGCCTCGCTGTGTCCTCTCACTGAGACAGCCAATTTTCACCCCTTCTTTCATGACAGCCACACCTCAGCTCCCCTCCCACCCAAAGCTGGGTGTCAGAGCCCCACAAGCCAGGAAGTTCCCTCTTCCCTCTCCAGGAGCCCTACCTCCTCCTGCAGAGACTTAACCTTTTGTGACCCCATCTATCATCCTAATTAGGCCTCTCAAGTGAGGGATACCTGACCAATATGACTCGTTTCAACCTCTCTGTCGTGGTAGTGGTGGAGAATCTACTCAACCACAGCTACCCTGAGTCATTTATCAATGTTCTCCTCAGATGGTCTGAAAGCTGAAACTAAAAAATGTAGACTAAACCCAAGATACTTTTTTTTTTTTTTTTTTTTTAGTGCCTAGCAGTGACTGTAATTAATTATTGGAAGAATTTTAAAAAAATTAAGGTAGATTTTTCCATCAGTGGAATTTTTGAGGTCCAGATGGGATGTCTTTCCATGCTGTGGTTCAAACAGGAATGAGTCCAGAGAAGTCCTGGATAATCATAATGATCTCTTATTGTTTATGACACCACATCAGCACTGACCTTGAGGAGGATGTGCCAATCTGGATTTGAATCCAGGAGGCGGGCTCTGAAGTTGTGAGGTGCAGCTGCAGGAGGGTCCCAGAGACAGGATCTCCAGGGGACACGTGGCAGAAAGACACGTCCTATTCAGCACTCAGACATTTATAACTCCATGAGGGTATCTCCAGACCCTTGGGACCAAATGGGTTCATGCAAAACCCACCCACCAGTAGAAGTGATGCTAATTAGAGATTTTAAATATCCCAACAAGCCTCTTGTTCTTAGGCCAATCTATCATTTGTATTTACTGATTTGCTTCAGCTCTTTCTTTTCAGGAGGTTAAAGAAGCAAAGCATTTTCTTCCCAGCCCCAAGCAGACCTCGTGTCTTGCTCCTCCTCACACATACCCACATTCTTTGGGTTTCTAGTCCCTAATTCCATCAGGAGCTGGTGAAAGCCTGATGTTATTGCCTGAGAGTGGGAAGAATTGAAACTCAGACCTGCGGGAGGGGCTGGTTTAGCAGCAGTTTCACCAAACACGTGTTTACAGACACCCCTTTCAACCTGTGGGTTTTCTTGGCATGCTGGAAGGTGACACGAAATGAAAGAGTCTCAGTTGCACAGGAAGAGATCCAAAATCTTTTCTGATGCAGGGATGGATTAAAAGAAAGTACCCACATTGTCTGAGCAGGGTATCATTTACAGGGTGAGCAAACTGCTAGAAATGAATGAGAACACCTTGTTCTGCATGAATCACACCTCTGTTTCCACTTTGCTCCAGCCCCATGGAAACATTTTTCCTTAAAGACCTCTTGACACTGTCACCAGCTCTGCAGATTGCTCGTGTTTTGTACACAGGAAAAGTCACTTTTGCAGGAGCACTTAGGTGAAAGTAGATAGACTTTTCTACACTGAGGAATAAGTTCTCATAAATCTGCTGGAGCACATTCATTTGTCTTGTGAGCTCTCCTGGAGCCCCCATATCTGTGCTCATCAAGGTCACATCTGTTTAAATGTGCACAGGGAGGCTGAGCCAGGAACTGGGGAAACACAGATTTGTGAACCTGTACTGCAACAGCCTGGGCAATTAATATGATCCAAAAATCCCATTTCATGTCATTATTATAAATCTAGCAATATTTATTTTCATTACTGGGGACTTAAAAGATGAAAGGGGCGGCAGCAGCTTTGGGGTCCAGCTGCAGGTGGGAGAACCCTCTCCTGACCCATCTGCCTACACACCCCCAGATGAAAAGGAGTTCTGACAGCTCATGGCAGGGGCTGATGGATATTCCAGTGAAGTCTTGAGGTCTCTGTTGTTAGTTTTCAGCTGAAGCAGAGATGACACAGGCCATGGCCATGGATGGAGAAACACAACACCACGAAACCTGGGTATGGCTTGGATCCTGGTTGCCTTCTCTCTGATTTTATTTTCAAATTGGAGGCAGTGTTACCCAGCAAAAGATCTGGCTTTGAGGTGATAAACAGTCTTCTCAGCCCCTTCACTCTCCTACAGGACTGCAGGGAAACCCATCCCCTGGGATACCTGCACAGATCAACATCTATTGTTTCCAGTTGTGCCCAGTGAAAAAATGCCCTGGGCAAAGGAACTCTGATAAATGTAATCCTTTGCTATCCCTGTTCTAAATCTCATCCTGATCCAGTGAATAGTCCAGCACCTCCTTTCCTCCCCAAGGCTTGTCTGGCCACCTCCCTCTCCAAGCTAAGCAATATGAGTGAAATCTGGAAGCAGGAGGAGAGGAAGTGTAGTTAACATTCATTCACTGCTTATGTACAGGCTGTCAGAACTAATGAAATTTTATAACAGACGGGCAGCAATCAACTTCTTGGTGTTATTTATCTTTCTCACTCCTGGCTCCACATCCCCAGCAATTCTTCATTCATCTTTAAAAATGCCAAGATGACTAAGCACAGGACCCACCTACCCAGAAAACTAACAACTTGTGTGAATGTGTGGAGATAATTAATAATCACCTGGCTCGAGTGATGAGTGACTGCCAGGCAAAATATTCTCATTGATTTTCCCCAACCCACTTCCTCTCTCCCACTGAGCTTCCCCAAACTTCAAAACCATCCATTACTGGGGATTTTCCCCCCTCCCCCTTCTGCCATCTCTCCTCAAACTACAACAGATGTTTGCAGAGACATTCCTGGGCTGGAGGCACTCATGGATGGCGCTGCGGGCACAGCCTGCCTCGCACAGCCCCTGATTTGCATCATTTATCCTGAAAGGTGCCAGCAAGGCTTGACAGATTCATTTGTAAGAGCTTTGTAGGGGATGATGCAAACTGATGCAAAACATATGAGTGACACTGGCTTCATCTGCCACCTGTTAATGGCAGGAGGTGGCGGGGGAGGAAATGGAACTCTGTGCCTTCAAACCACCTCCTCTGGTGGAACTGTGGTGGTTGTCCCTGCTTGGGGTGCTGAGCAGGAGGTTACCAGAAGTGAGGCACCCAAAATGAAGCACTTTTGCCTCCACATGGAGTGATGCACATTTGTGTTACAGTGATACTCTGTGTGAGCAGGAGAATAACTCCCTGAAGGGAAGTTGTGGCCAGGTGGGGGTTGGTCTCTTCTCCCAGGCACTCAGCAATAGGACAAGGGGG